>SNQJ01S0030691.1:81495-94138 GCA_010110895.2 Picea sitchensis | reverse complement strand
TGTGACTTGGAGGGTCGAGATGCATCATCTCCAGATCCACGAAACGTGAATTCACGAAAAGCGCTTTTTGCATAGGTGCTTGGTTATGACCATAGTCATATTGGGGAAGGAGCTAGTGCAGAAAAGTTCTACATCGGAACTTCGGAGATCGCGAAATGAAGTGTCGAGACACTCAGCACAGAATTGCCTAATGCCGAAATGAATGCAAGATCCCATGGAATCAATCCAATGGTGCAGGAGAATTTGAACAACATCGGAGGGCTACTGTTGCACGACACAGTGAAACTGCTAGAAACCATTGATGGTTTCTACCAGAGGATGCGAAGAGACTTCGGTGTGATTTCCAGAGGAGCTAAAGAGTCACAGGGAATCTTCCAGTGGAATGAAGACGATTCATGGAGGAAATTGACAGTTGGATGAGGGTTTGAGCTCGTAACTAAAAAAAAAAGGATGATCTCGACTGTAACAGAGAAGACGAAGAGTCTCAACTACCAGAGAGAAAAAGGAATCTCGGCTTAACACCTAGTGATGATAGACACAGGGGTTGAATTGCCAGAGAAGTTGAAGAGTCGCGATGATGATCACACAGAGCACTCGAGAGGTGGAGGAGATTGGCGCGGTATGAGCATGCAGAGGAATGGCGAATATTGCATGCACAAGATGCACAGAAGCTATATATACACGGTACAAAGAAGAGAAGCGATCGTTGTTGTTGTTGGAGTTTTGATGTGGTTGTTGTTGTTGAAGGTGATTCATGTGTGAAGAAGGAGGAGGGTGCAGGAGATGAATTGAACAGAAGAGGATTTGGGCAGTGAATTGACATGGCGCACAAATTATAAAAAGAAGAAGAACAGATAGCGCAAGTCATGTGTGTAGGAAGACAGTGAGGCAGACAGAGCAAGGAAATGCAGCAGAACAGTGATGAGTCTGGTAAGCCATTGTTGAACATTATATCACTGTAATAAGTTTCAGTAGAAAAGATTTATATTTCAGCTAGGTTGGGAGGTGCTAGGGAGGAATGTTGTCCTCAGAGGTTCAAGTGGGTGCTTGAACATAGGGAGTTGTAGCTTCCATCTGGTTGCAGCCAGATAAACCAGGGTGGCAGGGCGGTGCAAGGGAGAAATCTTGTTCTCTGTTATACAGGTTGGTTCCTGTATGATTGGAAGTTGGTGCTTCCATCCAGGTTCCCCGTATGATTGGAAGCTGGTGCTTCCATCCGCTTGGTGCTAGAAACACTAGGAGTTGGTGCTTCCTTCTAGTTGGTGCTAGGAGAAACCTGGGAGTTGGTGCTTCCTCAGTTGGTGCTAGAGGAAACCAGGAGCAGGCTCTTCTAGTTGATGCTAGAGAAACCAGGGAGTTGGTGCTTCCTTCAGTGGGTGCTAGAGAAAACAGAGAGTCGGGTCTCTCAGCAAGTTGCCTGCCAAACAAAGAGGGTTGTAGCCTCATTATGAGTTGGTGCTCATATGTATGAGAATGTAAAGAATAACTATTACGCATCATATAAAGAAAAAGAGGTTTTTACCCCTGCATGGGTTTCTGAAATATTTGCCCCTCTGTGTTTCTCATATATGTGAATGATACTGAAAGTGCCATTGTTTATTTCCTTGCATTAGTGTGATCATCATTTAGTGTTTTTGCAAAGAGTTTAAACGAAGCATAATTGTTTAAGCACGGTAACAACTGATTCACCCCCCCTCCCTCAGTTGTCCAACAAACATATGCTTGTTTATGTAAGCTCATCCTTCAGATGAGTCCCTCAAACTATATTTAACGAACCCTAAGAAGGAGTGTTTTGATCCCATATGGGTCTTTTGATGTTTGTTTAATGAGTCCAAAGAAAGAAAACTCAGGGTTTTTTCATGTTTAGAGAGTCTGAAAAACACTTAAAGAGAAATCCATCAGTTCCTTTTTTGTAAATTAATGTGATGAGACCAAAAAGGTGATAACCTACCTCTTATCAAATGTTTTCTTTAAATACTTTTACAAGTGTGAAAAGAACAAGTTCGCTTGACAATCTTTTTGTTTTTAAGGAGCGTGAAAAGAGCTTAAAGGATACTCCATAGGTCTCGTTTTTTGTGTTACCATTACAAGTCCGAAAAAGAGATAAAAGTATACTCAGTTACATTCTCATTGATTTACGAGCATGAGAAAGAACGAAAACTAAGCTCGAAGTTTTTCCTGAAAAACCCTAAAAGGATTTGTCCATGCAAAAAATGTATAAAAACAAACCAAAAAGCATATCCTTGTTCAACGTTTCACTCCTAGACTTCTTATCTGCAAAAAATCAACGCTTGAAAAATTGTTAGGACTTTATGGTTTAGATGAAACATATAAAATAATACAAAATACAAATGAAAAAGTGAATAAATCAATAAAAATGGGTAGAAACCTCATTTCACTATTCCATTTGTCATTTAGCCAAAACTTTCTCAAAAACCCCCTTTTACCTTGATTTTCCACTGTGGATTGTAGAGGGAACAATATATTATTCGATGAACGATCTTCACAGAACAGGTAATTTTCATCTCTTTCAACTTGCCATGGATCAAAATTTGTTTTTCATTGGTTAAAAATAAACTTTTGAGTTAAGTTTTTGAGGGTACCTATGCATGGAGGTCGTCGCAGGTGCCCTATATTGGGCCCTGAGATGATCTATGTTCATCGCAAGCGGCTCTATAGCCAGCCTGCGAAGACTCCGCACTGTATAGATGCCCAGGCATGTGACGTGCGCAGTTCAAAAAGTTTTTTAAGATGTATTTTCCAATAAAAAGTCTCCAGGGAAGAAGATGAAGATGATAATCTCTTTTTAATGTTCCATTGCACGTTTTCCATGGTAAAAATGTTGGAATAGCGAGAGAGAGAGCATGAGGATGAAGACTACTTTGTCGGGAATGATCCGGGAATGGCAATGGCCCTCCGATAGTGTGGATTGTTAAAATTATTCAAAATCCAGTGTATGAGGGCCCAACTGAGATTAATTGAGTACCTAGTTCACATGTGGCATTACCAACACCACCCAGTGGGCATGTCTGCTTCCATTGGTTGACTGCTCCGTAGAGTAGCACGGGAAGTCGCATGTTATAGCGAGAAGCATCCTTGATTCTCTATTGTATATGAATCCATGTTCTTCACATTTTTTATATTTTGGACTTCGGACAAAAACGATTTTTGTAAAAACATTTATCGTTATATATCTATGAGAATTCTACTGACTTAATTGTTGTATATACAAAGTGTGATTGGATTTTATAAATGTCTCAAATGTTTTTCTAACACATAATTAGCCAATTCATTTGTTAATGTATTTAGACATCTAGGAATGTGTTGATATTCAATGTAATCAAAATGACGTTCCAAGAGGCGAATTCATAAATATACCCTTAACAATGTAGGACTTTGGATAGAATACACATTACTCAACTGTAGGACCACTAACTGTAAAGCCAGTCATACAAAAAGATGACGGATTCCAAGTGAAACAACGTCAGTCAATAATTCGATGACAGCACTGTATTCCACAATATTGTTAGTTGCACGACCAAGTCAAAGACCATGTATACTAATCAATTCATCCGTAGGTGCATAGATTGCCTAAGCAGCAGACACTAAGTTTTGAGTACTGTGACTAGTGCCATCAACGAAGACAAAGTAGGGTAGCGAATACACCGGCATCTAGAAACCAAGCACAATGCAAGGTAAGAAGCTAAAGGTCAAAACCAAACAATGAAAAAGCACACAACAGTATTATACACTAAAATACAAGCACTCATGCAAAAATGACTTAAGCATAGTATTTATTTAAGTAAATCCCATTTCTGGGTTCACTCAAAGGGATTCCATCATAATCAACCAACTCATAATCTCTCTTCTCTAATACTCGTTTGACAATATAAGGACCCCACCATGTGGCCTTGAATTTACTGGCCCTTAGAAGATCATGATCTTGCTCGTAAAGGAAAACTAGATCACCTTTAGAAAAAACACGTGGCTTGACATGTTTGTCATATTGGGCTTTAACACATTTCTTTTGATTTTCAATGACTAAGGCGACATTGCGATGGGTTTCGTCTAGTTGCATCAAATAAAAAAGATGTTATTCTTCAGCAGAGGTATTAGGGAGAAGTTCAACGACTAGTTTCAAAGACAATATTTCACATTCAATCGACAAGATATCTTTGAGACCATAAACTAACTAGAAAGTTGTAAATCCCATGGCAGACTTAAGAGATGTCCGATAGGCCCATAATGTTGAGAAAAACATTGTGTGCCAATTTTTCTTATGAATTCCTATCATCCGTCGAAGCATGGTAGTGAAAACCTTGTTGATTGCTTCAACCTGGCCATTGGCCTGTGGATAATAGGGGGTTGAGTTTCATGGCGAAGACCCAAGTTTTCAGTAAGTTTGGACATCATAAAATTTTGAAAATGACTATCGTGATCAGTAACGATGGCTTGAGGGACACCAAACCTAGTAATGATATGATCGAATATGAACAATGCTGCAGTTTTACTGGTGTTATCAAATGTAGGCATCGCCTCGGCCCATTTAGTTAAATAATCCACAACTACAATGATGTATCCATGCTCCCTAACCGAGTGAGGGTTACATGTCATGAAGTCAATGCCCCATTTGGCGAATGGACCAATGGAAACTACAGGATGTAAGGGAGCAATATGAGATCTTATCTTGTTATTATAAGTTTGGCAAGCATGACATTTCTGGACGACAATAATGCAATCCTTAAACAAATAAGGCTAGAAATAACCCGCTCATAATATCTTTTGGGAAGTGGCATACCCAGACATATGACTGCCACAGGCTCCAGAGTGTCAATCAATCAAATATTTCTCATCTTCATTGTAAGTGAGGCATCGTCAAAAAATTGAATCAACACCACGACGGTAAAGGGTATCACCAAGAATGATGTATTGGCGGGCTTGATACCGTATACGATGACGATCTGTACTAGATAGATCAAGCCAACAAGTTTGAGTCTGGAGATAGATAATGATATCTCCATACCATATGTCATCAGAACTGATCAGAAAAAGGGATTCATCAGGCAAGGAATCCTCTGCCACATTTTATGTCTCGGTAGAGGGAAGGTCACATATAAGTTCAGAAAAAACCAAATATTTCTTTGACTTAGCGTGTTCAAACTCCAAGTCAAACTCCTGGAGAATCACTATCCATTTGGAGTACTTTCCCCCAAGCATTTTTCGAGTAAGGATATGTTGCATGGGGTTACAATCGGAAATAACAGTGGTTCTGTGTAATAAGATATAATGACGAAAACGTTGGACAAATTGAACAGCTGCCAAGGCCAGTTTCTCCACATGTAGGTATTTAGTTTTGGTAGACGTAAGACTCTGAATCAAATAATATATCACATGTTTGTCATGTGAATCATCCTCTTGGACTAGGACCATAGAACTGGTAGAGTCTGAAGCAGCTAAGCAGAGGAAGTAATGTCGGTTGTAGTCAGGGGGAAACAATAAAGGTGTACGGGTTAAGTCTAGTTTCAAAGGTTCAAAGGCTTTGTTTGCAGTATCATCCTGTACAAACTCGTAACCTTTCTTGCATAGCTGAGTGAATCCTTTCGTCATTTCAATGTAATTGTGGATGAAACGACGCAAAAAAATTTCCTTCCCTTGCAAACTTTGGAACTAGCATAATGTGGAAGGAGGAGGTAGATTAAGAATAGCCTCAACCTTCAAGGGGTCTACTCGAATCCCGTGTATCAACACGATAAAACCAAGAATTTGGCCGAACTCCACAGAAAAAACAAATTTGTGTGGGTTCAAATGTATGCGATAATCACGACAACGTATGAAATTGGCCCTAAAATGTACTGGGTGATCTTGGCGATGCATGGAATGCGTCGGGAGATCGTCAATATAGGGTTGCACAATGTGCTTAATATCATGGAAAGTGTAAGATATTGCACGCTGAAAATTCGCACCAGTGTTCTAGATACCAAAGGGTAATTTCTTGTAGGCGAAGGTTCCCCAAGGGAAAATAAAAACAGTCTTGTGTTGATCCGCTGGCAAAATATTAATTTGATTATAGTCGGAGAAACCATCCATCAATGAGAATATTTCACTTCAAACACAATCGTCAATGATCTGGTCAACGAAAGGGGTTGGATAATTGTCCTCAGGACAAGCTTGATTTATATCCCTATAATTTACACACACACGAATCGTTCCATGTTTCTTATTTACTGGAACACGATTGGATACCCAATCGGTCAAAGCCACAGGATAGAAAAAGACAACTTTAAGAAGTTTCTCAACTTCAATCTTGATAGCAGAAAATTTACGTGGATGGACTGGGCGAAGTCTCTGCTGAACGGGTTGAGCGTCTGGATATGTTTTAATCTCATGCACAATGATATCAGGATCAATACCTGGAATTTCCTCATGAACTATTTTCATGACTCCAGGTTTGATCGATATGTCAAGAGGGATGGTAGGTGAAATGTTACTCAAGTTCCCTTTGTAGAATACATCGTGTGTTGACTCAGGAACTGAAGAAATAACAACGGTCGATGGAGTCAAAATCCATTGGTAACTCTCTATGGTATCACGCTCTAGGAAGAAAATGGAATGATGATTCCCATCGTCCCATGGAGTATCTTTCGTAGACATGACAGACATGATCATCTCATCAGTAGGAAATATCACGTGGAATGGATCAAGAGATGAATCATAGAGAGAAGGAGGAGAGGGCGATGCCGATTGAAAATATTGATAAGCAGATTCGACCGGACTTAAATGAATTTTGTCGTCGTAACAAAGGTAATCACCAGATCTAAGTACTACCCATGGGTCATATGACTCAGGGGTTTCATGAACAATGGTCGAGATCATGTTAATTGAGGCAACAAAAGGAGGGGGAATATCGGGTGGTGCGATTGAAAATGTACCCATAAAAGTTGAATCTTTCAAAAGACCCACTCTGACATTCTCATAACTGGGAGGTGTATCCGAGATAAAGGGAACATTTCTAGTATGAGAATCAGAATTAAAGAAGGCCAGTTGGTCAACGGTAATGACCTTTCCTTGTTGTGGGAAGCGTAACACATCAAAAAGGGTAGACACAATGACACACATGGAATCAATCCAGATATGGCCAAGTAAAAGGTTATAATAAAGAGGTGAATCAAAGACCTCAACCTTGACATTGACTGATTTATCTTCCAATGTAATAGACAACGAGGGAAGAACATCGTAAGTTTTAAAACCTGTACCATTTAAAACCTTAAGTGTATTGTGTGATTCGGTGAGGGTAGGAGAGCCAATAGATTTCTAACAAGTAACAGACATCACACAAGTCAAGGATCCTTAATCAATAATAGTTCTACAAATATTCTTGTTTTCAACAACAGCTTGGATCTGAAATGCTAATTGAGGAGGAAGCCTTGGAATGTGATCTTCCAAGTCAAAGATTATTAAATTAGTATCTGTGGGATCAATTCCACCAATGGCCTTTAACAGTGCCTTTCGTTGAGTAGGAAAAATTTGAAGGACTTTGAGAGCTGACATCGCAGAGGGTGCTTGTGCAAGGTCTTCTACAATATTGTAGTTTTGGGTAGCACATGCGTGATGATTGAATGAAAACTTTTGAAAAATTACCCTGGGAGGAGGGCGAGGAACTATGTCGAGACTCGATCGTTCAATATGAAGAGGACTATTTGGAGGTGAAGTCGGGGGAGAAGGTTGAACCAATGAAGGTGGTATATCATCAAATTTCTCTTTCGAAGGAGAGTAATATTTGGCTCGAGTTGTGACTACAACTTCGTTCTTTTTAGATTCACTAGTACATATAAGGACACAAGATGAGGTAGAAGGAGAAGCTTGGTCATGAATGACCAGTTGGGTCTGCTGCTGAGAAGGGAAAGGTTACGACAAAATGACAAGTGTAGAAGGCTTCCCGGTCCCTTGGAGGAAAATAGTAATCTCAACGCATCTTGGACAATATTTTGTGTAATGATCGTCACAACAAATAAGGTAAGGGTAACGAGGTTTACGCTTATCTTTCTCATCAGCGGTTTGCATTTTAGCTTTATAAAATTGTGGATTATTATTCTTTTCCTCCTTATTATTACCCTTCCCTTTCTTTTTATTTTGATTATTCCCAGTAGGTGTGGATCGAACAGAATTAACCTCAACAGTCTTACCGGTGGAAGGAGTAGGAGTAGGAGTATTTTATACATTAGAATTGTTAGATTTGGGATTGGTGTGATCAGCGTGAGGAGACTGGGTGTCAGCATGAAAGGTGCCAATCACACCATCAACAACATGAGAAGCCGTAGGAGGTGTTGGGGTAGGATTTGTGGAAGAACAAGGAGCGTCGGGGATTAGATCGTAAAGTGTTCTCGTTTGTGAATAAATAAGATCTAGATACTGAACACAACTAATTGCATGCTTTTCAGTGACAACACCACCCATGGAGACATCATGAGAAATAGGTCCAATGAGTGATTTGGTAAACCACTTAGCCAATAGTTGATCAGGAAGAGGAACTTTGATTAAGCGTCTTCTCCTCCTCCACTCATGGATGTGATCAGAAATGTGAGTGGATGAGGATTATTTAAAAGAACTCAAAATTTCCGTTCTTGTCTCGTATCGAATTGGAAACTAGTAATGTGTCAAAAAGGCCATGGCTAGGGTATTAAATTCATTAAAGAAACCTCGTGGTAACTCGATGTACCATTTTTCTTCCGAACCCGTGAGAGTTCGTTGGAAAAGTCGTAATCTTATGGAGTCATCCATCAAGGAGTTGGATGAACACCATAGATGAAAATTCATAACATGATTATTCATATCTTCTCCTGCTCAACCGTCAAACTTAGGAATGCCAGACGGTAACTTGGCTAGTATGACAGGCCAAATGGGAGAATGTAAAATATGATCATTCAAAATCCTAGACAAATCAGGCAAATCGAAAGTGGCCAGAAAAGGAAATTGTTGGTTCACTTGAGGAAACTAGTAGTTCTGAGGGGGGAACCTCATAAGTATACCAGTAGGACCATAAGCAGTGTGAAGATAATTAGACAGTCCTGATAGATTCGGTTGCAGAGGTTTTTGAGGCAGATAGCTCACATGGTTGGGTTGATTAGGTATGTTCCCTTGGAAGGGAAAATTAGATTGAAAGTTTTGACCCCAAGTTGGATTCAAAGAACTTGGATACGGTTTACCAAGGTTAGGGGGTACAAAATAATTGAATTGAGGATGTTTCCCCCTAGACGATTGTATATTTCCTTGGAAAGGAAGGTTCCAAGGTTGATATTGTGACCCAGGTACAAGTTGTCCATAAATTCGGCTATGGGCTCCAGCCTGAGGTTCCCCCCTACGTTGAGGTTGTCCCCCAATCTGAGGTTTTCCCCCAAATTGAGGTTTCCCCCCAGCTTGAGGTTGACCTCCAACAGGAATCTGTAAACTAGAAGTGACGGAAAGAATGGTGCCTCCAATTGGATTGGAGCCACTAGGGCCAAGATGATGAGATCCTTCTAACAAAGGTGGAGGAGGAATGTAAGGCTCCACGGAGAGAACTTGAGTAGGTGTAGGAACAAACTGACTCATAACGCTATACCCAGGAGGAACAAAATGTCCAGACCCTCCGAATGGATTCTCGTTAGGGATAGCAATGGAAGTGTTCAAAGCTTTATACCCAAAGGGAAGTGACAAATTTGGTCTATATGGAAGTGGCATTCCAATAGGATCTTGAGTGATAACCACATTTTTGGTAGAAACCGTGGTAGCTTGTGGGACCATAATAGAATGGGCCATCTAGAGAGGAAGAGTCGAGTGATAACCAACCAACAATGGGTCTGAAATGTCTGTGACACTACTGGTAGTACCAGTAAAATGGTCTAAAGGTACCGTATAGGTAAGAGATGTCTCAGGTATTTTTGATTCCATAGCTTGATCAAGAATCTCTCCTTGGTTTCCATAAAGATCATGTACTGTCAAAGGGACAAAACTAGGATTAGAAGTTCTGACAGTGTGAGCTGGGGTCCTAAACGATTCACTGTGAAAAAGTTGATCCTCTACTCCAGATCTTGCATTAGGTCCAGTAGGTACTTCAAAATTTTTGTCAACAACAATTTCTCCCGATGAGTTCATCTGGAGCATACATGGATCTCGTACAACACTCAATAACATATTTACAGGAAGTCAGAAATCCTCTAAGGATTCTGAAACAATTCAAAATCCTTCCAAAGAGTGTGGGCTTCCAACCTCAGATGCTACTTCGTTATTGACTACTCCCTCACGAGAGCCTTCTGGTGAGTTAGGAAGCAAAGGTTAGTAACCTTCCGGATCTTCCAGGGGTAGTCCTTGCATCCTATGTGAATGACGAAGGCCGATGTTGGCTGAACCAAGTAAAGAACGAAAAAAATCTATGGCCAACTTAGAGAAAACAAACATCAGTCACTAGTAAAATCTAAAAATCAAACCAAGCAAACAAACCTTCTTATTTCGAGGTCACTAGTTGGTGATGAAATCCAATGTTGCGAAATCAAGACAAGAAGGGGATGGCATAAATCAGGGGGAAAAGTTACATTGATGACCTTCTTCACGGACTTACACCCTGGTACAAGCTCCCACACATAATCGTGGGTATAGCCTCCAAAGAGCCCGAGTGAGTTTGGCCAACATCGATTCCAGGTACCATGAAGACTTGCCCCTCCACAGTCACCTCATGCGAATACCCTAAAGAGATAGGACACTAAGGTTACCACTTACTCCAATGATTCCCGGGGAAATAGTTGACAGTCCAATCCACGCGAAAAGGAAGGGCATCTAGCCCGAAATCAACTCAAAAGGCTTCCACTCAGAATTGTGGGTATACCTTCAAGTGACCCCCAATAATACATGCAATCTCTAAACTAAGACCAACAAAGTAGGGTGAGTAACTCTACCAGTCTCAATGCAACCTCATGTTTGACCCTTGTGTGAGAAGGGCTTCCCAGGACAAAATGTAGCAAATGGATTTGAACTCTCCCTATCACAAGATACTATTGTGTGTTTTGATGCTTTGGATAGTGTGCAAAAAGAGATGAATGTGCAATTTTTCAATTCAATCAAATCTAGTTACAGTAGGGAGAAGGTATTCTTTTGAAGTATAAAAAGCTACAAATTTCAATTTCTTAATTTTGAATGAACACAATTCCAAATAACCATGAACTACAAAATTTTCCAATTTTTCTCTTTAACAAATATTTCAAATGTAAAAATTTTCTTATGAAAGATTACTAAAAAGAATAAATGAATTCAATTCTTCCTTTTCAAAAAAAAATCATAGATGTGATGGTGAAAGGAAAATGTAATCCAAGAAAATCAAGACATTCTCAACACAATTCCCAAATCAAATTCCTAATATAGACAACAATGAAATAGACAAGAAAACATTTTGTCATATGTAAGAAAAAAGTGTTTCTTAATAAACAAACAATCTAGAAAGGAAAAATCAATCCAAAATTTGAAACAAACCAAAGACCCTTTGTTAAACAAGCACTCGGATCAAAGATCAAGAGATTATATACTTGCGACAAAGATCAAAAGCAAAAAACTTGCAAAAATGAAAAGAAAGACTTTCAATCACTTAAAACCAATCAAGAACAAGCTTTAAACTCATGAATCAATCAAACACTGGCATCGGAATTTCACCCCAGGAAACTAAGCCAAATCTGGGTGATAAAATACAAATTGACTCACCCCAACAAATTTTATAGGAGTCATCGCAGGATGGGTATGGGACATAGTCCGACGATCAAAGGTCGTCGCAGGCTACTAGCAGAGCACAATGTGACATCGTCACACTGGAATGGTTAAGAAGGATGCGATGTATGAGGGTCATCGCAGTCTGCCAATATGGTACAGTGCGACGATCTTTGTAAATGAAGAAAAAATGGGAGAAAGACAAAAAATCTAATTTAACTTCAAGACCCAGGGAGTCCAAATGGATCACCCACAGACTCAGAGAATGAGTTTAATCATAAGAAGGCAGGCTAAAAGAAAATGGGAAGAAAAAAATCAAAAGGAAGTCGTATCTCCAGTATGGTTGCCAATTTTGTTATGGGATTAATCAATAAATGTGGACATAAAAAGATCTCCCTAAATCCACTTGGATCTAGAACAAAACATAACATAATATGAAGCATTCCCTAATCTCTAACTATTGAGTTTACTAGTTAACAAGAGACAGGCAACACACCGTTTAAATGTCACTTCCTCTTGTCATTGTAATCCTAGCCCCACTCCGGTGCTCTTGTGATATTGAATATGCAAGGGAACACAAGCCAACCAAAGTGAAAGAAATCCAATATACTCAACAAGAACTTATGCATGTGATCAAGGAATCATACAATAAAACAAGACACGTTTTATGGGAAAGAAACATATCACTGTATTATATTAAAGTGAAAGTGGAGATAACAACCAAAGCCTTGATGTCACAAGTTCCCCTTTTGATGACCCTTTCCTCCAACACACACACTTTCTCCAATATTGAATGAAGAATATCAACAACAACTTGATGAACTGAAATGAGGCTCTCAAGCATGATCTAATGCAAAATTCTCCATACAATATTAGCCTTGCTTTGCTTGCTTATTTTTTCTTAACCTTTTCCATG
>SNQJ01S0030691.1:59032-77876 GCA_010110895.2 Picea sitchensis | reverse complement strand
CCACCTTAATGTGACTGGTAATTAATGTAAAAGATAATTAATCTGGTTAATATTAATTATATTATAATCTAGTGAGGTCGGCCCTGTTGTGCCAATAGACACTTATGTTGACAGGTTCAGGTTAGTATAAGTAAAGGTAAATTCCCCATTGAGGAATCATATCTTTGATGTGAGTTTGGAAATTTCAGCAAGTACACCTTCTTGGAAAAAGTGCGCACCTCTCTTGGGTGCTAGTCTTATAGGGATTGAGCACCATCTTGTGTGCTAGTTTTTCTTAGTGGTGAAAGTATTTCTTTTGAAGAATATAACAAAGTATTTGGCTGGGTTTTCTTCCCTTGTTGAGAATGGTTTCCCAGGATACTTCTTGTGTTCTTGTGCATGGTGCTTCTTCTTGTGATCCTGGTTGCTGCAACATTAATGGTTATGGTTAAATGATAAAAATGGAATGAACTTCGTGCTTAACCTTTCTTATAGAAAAATAAGCATGGTATCATAACACAGTTCTTGAAGAACCCATTGCACAAAACTTCAAGGAAAACCATCCTCTTTTTGTAGAACCGTACGACCCTCCTAGGGTCTCCAGAAATTCCGTACGACCCTCCTTCTTTCTCAGTTTCAACCATTAATACTTGGATGTTGGGGATAATTTTGGCATAGTAGTGTACAGACTCCTTCAGTGCATCTCCAACAATCTTCATATTTCATTTCTGATCATTTTTACTTTTTGGCCCTAGGGTTTCGCTAATTTCTGCAGAAATTTCAGTATTAGGGTTTCTGTAACTCATTGAAGGAGCTCTTCAGCTCACCATTTTTCTCCCATATTTCAAAGGCTTATTGTTGGCATTAAGAATCCCAACAAAACCTAAAAGTTCTAGCCTATCCTAGCCATTAGGTTTTCTAATCTAGTTGACAAAGGGTTGTGAAAAATCTAAAATTATGATGAACAAAACTATGATGGAAGTTAAGTTGGATGGATCAAGCAACTTCAAGTTTCTAGAAGACAAGACTTCAAAGGAATAATTATTGTGGGTGATACAAAAATGTGTCACTGTGACATACTTCCTTCATGAAGATGTCAAGAGGACAAAGATTATCTAGGACCATTGGATAAATCATATCATCACCCTTAGGTATGCACTTGTATATATATTATTTCTATCGTTGTCATGAGGGAAATTTTAGGAGGAAGGAACCTTTGTTGAAGTCATGGATCCAGAGGGATTTTAGTGCATTCAGAGGAACAACACACTCAAAGTGAAGACTCCAGGTTTGATTGTTGTAATTTTCATTCCTTTAACCTATATTTCTAAAGTTTGCTACATTACAATTAGGTGTTGTAGCTATGACAACGATCCTTAAATTGTTTTAATTCTAGAGATGCACTCATTATTCTCCCTCGAGATATATTCTTGTATTGGTTCATCTTGTTTTCTTGTTCTATATAGGTTGAGATCAAAGGAAGATGTTTATCCTTCATAGGAAGCCACTTGACTCAGAGGGATTCAAAACTATTTGAGAAAGAGGAAGAATAAAACCATCATTGGGGAAACCAATGCAATAACACATGATCATAATCTTTATATTATTATATGGGCATAAGCATGCATGACACAATATATGTTCATAACAAGAGTCTTCACCAGACTTTGAAAAACATAACTCCCGAAGAAGTCTTCACCGGAATGAAGCTCGAGATTGAACAATCCAGGTTATTTGGGTGCCTAGTGTATTTTCATGTACCCAAAGAGAAGAAGTACAAGCTATATCCTTTAGAAAGAAAGGACACAATGAATCTTTAAAGACATTCCAGATAGACATCCCTGGTCAGAGACAGATTAAGACAAGCAGAGACGTTGTCCTTGAAGAAGAGATAGTCTCTCAAAGATCCAAAGAATCTCATATGGATATTAACAGTAAGACATTAATTTCTCCCCCTTCAGCAGTTCAGAGGGAGACAAACCTTATTCCAGTTGATCCAGTTGCTCCAGTTGATATGTTCAGAGATATTGTAGTAGGGCATAAAAGGCCTACCTACAATCACTCTGCAAGAGGCAGAGAAAGATACAAGCCTATCAAGGCACATCTCGAGAAAGAAAAAGATTTTTTCGAGCTATCCCCCAGTTCCGAGCCACTTCATTAATGTTGAGCCTCCTTGTATTAGAGAAGAAACAAGAGACTAGGTATGGAAATATGCCATAACATAAGAATACCAGTATATCTTAAAGAATGATGCATAAGATATTATTCAGGGACTAGAAGGGAAGTATGTGGTAACTTCCAAATGGATCTATAAGATCAAGCATGTAGTTGATGGAGGTGTCAAGAAATACAAAAAGAAATCTATAGCCAAAGGTTTCTCACAAATAGAGGGAGTTTTCTATGATGAGACACTTGATCCAATAAACCCAATACACTTCCATCCATACTACCATCCATGAGTTCAAAACTATATCAGATAGATAAATTCTTGATGAGTTTTGATTTCAGCAAGAGTATTTCTAATCCAAACCTATATCATTATAGTGTTGGTGATGAGAGCCTGATTTTGATGACTTATTCAGAAAGCCTTGTTGTTGGATACAAGTAATCCTTGGCTTATGAATTTGAGATGAAGAATCTGAGTATGATGCACTACTTCTCGGGACAAGAAGTATGACAAAGGACTGATGAGATTTTCCCGAGTCAGGGAAAATATATAGTGAAAATATTAAAGAAGTTCAAGCATGACAGAATGAAAAATCCACTGTGATAGATTTAAAGAAGAAGATTGATGATGATTCAGATGAAACTAATCCACAACTAATTGGATCACTGATGTATCTGTTTAACACCAAACTTGATTCATGCCATGTAGTGAATGTGCTTAGTCATTTCATGAGTCAACCAATACAGACTCACTAGACAAAAACAAAACATGTATTAAGATATATACGAGGCACAATTGGATATGTCCTCAGATATGCCTCTAGTGTGAACTTGAGTTTGTAGGATATGCCGATTCAGATTGAGAAGAAATTACAATGGACTGGAAGAGCATATCTAGTTGATGTTCTACTGTGAAGTTTTCCATGGTTTCCTAATGCAGCAAGAAACAAAACTCTATGGCCATGAGAACCACAAAGGCAGATTATATAGCATTGAGTGTGCGAAGCAATGTGGCTTCACAAGATTCTGACAGATTTACTTGACCATGAAATGGATCCTATGATGATAACCAAGAGCTGTCTCTAAAGATCCTTGAGAACCCAATGTTTCCTAATGGATCAAAACACGATGAGATGAAATATACTTATATCAAAAATATGATGCAGAGGAAAATCGTACACATGCAGTACCTTCCTACACATGAGTAGATTGCATACATATTCACCAAACTAAGTTGGTGAAGAATGCCTCCCTAGTTGAGAGGGAGTGTTGATGACTCCATCCGAGACTAAATTCAAAGTACATCCATGTGAGACTTGACATGATGAAGAATGCCTCCCTAGATGAGAGGGAGTGTTGATGATTGCAGCTATGTGAGACATTCTCTAGCTTACAAACCTGTGAGATGTGAATCATTGCAACTATGTGAGATATTCTCCAGCTTACAAATATGAGTGAAATCCCCTGAAGAGGGTGTGTGGTTACTATCTAAGACATAGTTGGAACGTAGAGATGACCTCCTCCATACAGAGAGTTGAGAAGAACTCCATATGATTATCATGTGTAACACAGTGAGAAAGGTGATCTGTCGAGTTGGACGTGCCTGTGGATGAGCAAAAGGTGAACGTGTGAAATCTAAAAGTGTTGGGTGCATCATTATGAGAATAGAAATGAAGATGATGTATTAGCCTCGTCTGAGCATAAGAGTTGACGAGAAACTCTAGATGACTCTCCTATGTAATGCAGTGGGAAACAAGATCTGTTGAGTTGACCTGCCCATGGACAAGCACAGGTGAATGTAATCCTAGGGGCTGAGCACTAGTGAAGAAGTGGATCTTCTGTGTAATGTAGTGAGCCAAAGATATGGAAATCTCTATGGATGTGCCCCTAGTGAATGAGAACTAGTCGGTGTATAAGATACCTTGTTATATTGTTCAAGATTCAAACCTTCCTGTAGCCCTAATTGTAATGTAAAGGGTACAGGTCGACCCCACCTTAATGTGACTGTTAATTAATGTAAAATATAATTAATCTGGTTAATATTAATTATATTATAAGCTAGTGAGGTCGGCCATGTTGTTCCAATAGACACTTCTGTTGACAGGTTCAGGTTAGTATAAGTGAAGGTAAATTCCCCATTGAGGAATCATATCTTTGATGTGAGTTTGGAAATTTCAGCAAGTACACCTTCTTGGAAAAAGTGCACACCTCTCTTGGGTGCTAGTCTTCTAGGATTTGAGAACCCTCTTATGTGCTAGGTTTTATTGGTGGTGAAGGTATTTCTCTTGAATAATATAGCAAAGGATTTGGATGGGTTTTATTCGCTTGTTGAGAAGGGTTTCCCAGGATACTTCTTGTGTTCTTGTGCATGGTGCTTCTTCTTGTGATCTTGGTTGCTGCAACATTAATGGTTATGGTTAAATGCTAAAAATGGAATGAAATTCATGCTTAACTTTGATTATAGAAAAATCAACACAATCAATTTCAACACACTTTTCTAGGCATCCACAACTGTCCTTTCTGTGACTTGCAAATATCCGTGACTTTCCCCACTGTGACTTGCATATGTCTTGAACTATTTCCTCTATGGGTTACGTATGTGTACAAAAAACCTGTACAAAAATATCTATATGCTCCATCACTCTCCCGTGGCTTTCTTCTGTTGAAACCCACCTATTTATGGCTATGTTCTCCACTCTCATTGACCTGTAATATCTCTAGATGAAGGTACTTCTTCACCTATCCAAGATCTTGAACCACAATCCTTCGTGATCCAATACTCTATTTCGACTCCATCAACACACACCAAGTGTAATCCTTGGTCCTCTTTAATCACCATCCTTCCAGATCAAAGCACTCGAGCAGAGGTCCTTCTCTACTCCTGAGTGTGATATTGGAGACTCCACAATAGCAAAGGTCCTCCTTTTCTATCTGTGTGGATTTTTCTTCCTCCTCCTAGCCTTGCTTTTATAATAATGAGTTACAATCTATTTCTGATCTCAAAAGTGATCTATGGTTGAGATTACTTCTCACACTCACTTTTAGATTTAGATTACATGTTGCATGATAAGTACTTTTAACACGTTTCATAAATAACTCAATTAACTAATTACATAATTAATTAATAAAAGATATTTACTTTAATAATTCCTTTAACTAAAGTAAATTCAAGAGTAGAAGGCTTTGGATGATTTCTACAAGTCTAGACACATAGACCCATGTGGAAATACCTATACGATGCTACCACTAACATCAACAAATGTCACTAAGTAAATTCAAGATATGCTCCCTTCACCACTCATTATAATTGATTGTTCATACCTTCACTAGTTTCTCTTCCAGTGGGTTCATGCTCCATTGTTGAGTACTTTTGGAAGGCCTAATGTTATTTTGAGAGGAAGGACGTTATGCATTTTAGGACACGTACATTTTATTTTGTTTCCTGCACTCGAAAAAAACCCAACCTACCCTACATTGTTGCTTGCTTATTCATTTTATGTATGGTCATTGGTTACATGCAGCTATAAATGACATTGTTGAGATAATCTACAAATATAAAAATAACTTATTTATTTATTTTTCTCATCACCACTCATGCACATCCTTAGCAAGTCTATAATCATAGGTAACCACATAATCCTCATCGTTCTAGATGCTTGTAAAACCTCCCTCCAATATTGGGAGGTATCACCAACTTGGCTGATACATTAGTTCAACCATCACATACACCAGTGAGTGCCACGTTCTTAGGATCAACCTTGATTGGTTCCACCTTTCTTAGCACCAACATCCCAAACAACCCATCCCAAACATCCCAAACATCCCAAGTAACCTTGCTTGGTTACTTGGATATATCTGGCTTTCCAAATGATTACTACTCCTCCTAAGTTCCCATGAGCATCCATACCCTGAAAGTGCCACCCCTTGAACAAGTATTCTAAGAGAGGGATCACATGATTTACAACTCCCAAGGTTTCCTGAAGCAACATCAAGTCTTGATGGGTAGAATCCACCAGCCTACGGAGAACGATTTGTTTCCCCTGGCTCACCACACCCCTACAATTTATGGATATTATCTTCATTCTAGCACCCTTGAAGGGGTTTGAGCTACTCTAAGGGCCCCAGTAATAGAAAGTTGTTTATCGGCCACCATCTCCACGACCACCTTGGATTGTGCCTTTGTAAGGTTGGTTTTATGGCATCGACCCTTCCCACCGAAGATTAGGGGGTTATTTAGTCCCAGGACATTTAATCATTGACTAAAGTCCCAAAGAATCGGTATGTGCATGTTCCTCAATTAATAGGAAATCATATTTTCCTCCGAGTCTAAAGAGGAATTCGAGATTGATCGTGAAGGGGTGGGGAAATCAGGGTTGTAGGAGAGGCGAGGGAGAGATTGGAAGGAGAGATATTCGAGTGAGAAAAGGAGGGAAAAGGAGGGGAGAAGGAGGAGAAAGGGATGTTTTTCAAGGGTTCATAGCACACTTTTCCCCAAAAATATAAGGAATGAAAAGCTGAATTTAAAGAAGGAAGAAAGAGAGGAGGCATACCAAGGTGGGAAAAGATTCCTTGTTGAAGCAAATTTGAAACCTAGGTCGTTTGATGAGGATGTTCTATGGCAACACGAGCATCATTTCTAACACAAGAGGTGATTTTTTCCAAGTGCAAAGAAATTTTGGCAGCTGAGCTACTTCCTCTTCCACATTCTTCCCTTTCAAGCTTCAACGAGGGGATCAAGTTTTAGTTTCCCATCTGAGAAGCTCCTCAATTTTTTTGTTCCGACCCCAAGTAACCTTTATCTCTTTTTGGGAGCTCATTGATCCATTCCTGGCTATAATAAAAAATGGGAGACCAACACTGAAGTAATAATGGGGAGAAGTCAATGCAACATGGAGATTTTAAAATCTTTGGAATGTTAGATGGGTATTGGAAACAGATCATAAGTCACCAGTTTGAGAGGGTCTGAATAGAAGGAAGACTCTCAACTAAATCTGACCAATAATCCTTTTTCCAATCCTTGACGGTGTCCACTCGCGAATTGCGACGATTTACCCAACCAACCACGTCGAAACGACCATTTTTTTGAACTTGGGGAAGCATAATGTCATCCCCTAGTGCTATTTTTTGGGTTTTCTGAGCCCTTTTCATACTTGCCTGGGATTTTTGGTTCTTTTGCGATTTTGAAGAGGATTTTTTCCCTTGCTCCAAGCCTTCTAAGGCTTGGGTGTGACCTTGTATTTCTTTTGAGAAAAGAATATGTGTCGAGCCCCTCTCGAAGGCTTCTCTGGTGGCAAGCTTGGAGGAAACCAGGAACTGAGACAGGTCAAGAGAGGAGAACTTACCCAAAGTCTGGATGGAGGGAAGGGTTTCAGAATTTGGGGGCATCGACGCAGAAGTAGGTTTCCAATCAAGAGAAAGGGGGGCTACATGATGATTTTTGATGGTAGAATATTTTATGCCCTAAGAGGAGTCGATGAACGGAGGAAGGTTTTTCCACAATCCTACAAATGGTGCTTCTAGGGAAAAACCTTTATTAGAGCTCCTCGAAGTTTGGTGCACACCTTCGGTGAACAACTATGAAATGTTACCTAGGGGAGTGGGAGTGAAATTTATTGTAACGTACCCATCCACCTATAGGCTGGGCACGATACTAATTTGTAATGTACCCATCCACCCACAGGCTAGCCACTCTACTCCAAAAAATGGCTTTTGAACTGATCTTGAATTTTAATAACATTTAATCTGAAATCAAGCATGAAAGACCCACATGCATTAATCAAGATTCATGCTACAACATAAATAAACAGATAATGTGCCATGCATAACAAATAACTAGCACATATGCACATTATAAATACATATCTCAAAGATAATTAAATACATAGCAAAATACACATTATATAGAAAACACAAAGAAAACTTATATTTGCATGAAAAAATTCACCAACTGGCTTCATACCAAGGATGTTCCACCCAACCGTAGACACGATTGTTCCAAGTCTCAACAACAGTGTCGCCCCCGAGCCAGGGATATGAATCCACAAGGATGGTTCTAGAGTGTCAGTCGGATTCCCAAACGAGTCAACAATCAAGCTCTCACAGGATTTTCAACACCCACAACAATCCAAAGTACACCAACTCTCTTATAACCAGCCTGCACAACCCAAGAGAATGGACCCCATTCTCTACTACGCAGTCCCTTAGTTTGTCCATCTCCTTCCAGGGATCCAGTGCAGCTGGTCCAGAATATCCATGTTGGGACTATGAGGACTCACAACTGTGAGAAACACTGAACACGGGCCAAAGAATCTCAGACATTTAGGCATTGATTCATGGATGGAATACACTAACAGTATCTATAGCCAACAAATCATAGATCCTCTCCAACGGTTTGATTTCCCTTCCCAAGACAAACATGAATGAGGACAAAAGAATGGGTGAAAGAATGAATGGAGAGAAAACAGAGTCAAAGGTGTGAACAACAAGCAATTGAGTGAGTGAGTGAGTGAATGAGGAAGAAGCAAATAGAATAACAAGAACGAAAACCCCCAAAACAGACCAAGGATGAGTTTAAGTAATTCTTGGAATTAAGGAACCACTTGGTCGTCCCCCCAAGAAGCTCATGTAATTGTTATTCTCCATTAAAACAAGAATGGGTAAATAAAATATAAAATAAATATGTATCCACTCAAGCCCCCTCTCTTGTGGAATCATAGCCCCTATATCTTTTGTCCTTTTCTGTCTTGCAGCCAACGATGTATTATTTTATTAATGTAGATAGATGTATTACATTTGCTAGGCACTTTGGCCCCTTTTCAACTTTACTGGCTCACCAGCCTAAGTCACAATTACATAATACATTATAGTTCATAAGGGTTAAAACTGGGGTGTTACACCCCCCTCCCCTTATTTTATCATTGTCCTCAGTGCACAACAACATTTCAATGTTATTAACATTACAAATCTAGGCTCTTTGGCCTTAATCCACACAGGAAATCCAACCAACTCTTGTATACATATGCACCCTGACCTAAAATTAAACATGTATACATAGGCTTTCCAACCCAAAACATGTATAATGATATTCATAATTTATATTTCTAGCAACAGTTCAGACCATCAATCTCTCCTTCCCTTTCAGCCTACACAACCCAAAGAAATGATCCCCTTTCTTTGCCATGCAGTCCCTCAGGTTGTTCCACTTCTCTCCAAGGCTCAAGTGCACTCGGTCAAGAAGTTTCAGAGTTGTGGCTTCCATAACTCCAGTTGTAGCAAGTCCATTGGACTTTATTCATTCCATGTATTTGTCATTCAGTTTCTCCAGCATCACCTTCTTCTTTTCCCTCATAGTCCGGTACTTTTCTAGATCCTCAACATTCATCATTTTCCTACAATAGTTTGAATCAACAAGCATGTCAATTCACAATTTTTTGCATAAAAATATTTATTTTGTTCATAATTTAAGAGTATTTTTTTCATAATCCAATACAATACTTATCTGTGCGGTTCATGGATCTGCATCCATATGGTTGCCTCGTTAACTTGGCTCACTTTTTTCCTTGACATAACCATTTTGTGCATGATCCCAATCAATAGTTTACAAGAACTATCAAAGTCTCCTCTTCCTTGTGGTCACTCACCTTCTAGGCTCAGGCTCAGGGATCCCCTTCTCTGTTATATAGTCCCTCAGGCGATCCATCTTGCCTGGCCAAGGATTTCTTGCACAAGAAGATTTCTAGGGACACATGATTCTCATGTCACAACAATAGCCTTTTCCATGATTTCCATCTTGCGTATCCAACATCTCGTCTGTATTATACATATACAGTCATCATGAGATATCACTATAATATTTTTTTAATCATACTTGTCAAATTTGTTTTATATAGGAAAACAAAAATTTTCCAAGCATGAGCTTTTTGCTCATAATTCGTTTGGCTCTTGTGGTTGCAGGCATCAATATTTACTATGGATTATAGCAATTCCATACCCAATACCATTATTCTTACAATTTTCTCAACCTTCAATCAGCCAAACCAATTGTTAGCATAATCATGTAATAATTCGTAACTATGAATTTCTCAAATCTGTTTTATATAGGAAAATAAAAATTCCCAGACATGAGGATTTTGCTCATAATGCTTGGATTTGCAACTGTAGATATTAGTCTGTATTATGGGCTTACATCCTTTCCATATCCAAGACCATTCTACCTCCAATTTCTTCAACCTTCACTCAGCCAAACAAATTGTCAGTATCACACATATGTATATTTTCATGGGAACAATTACAAAAATTCACAAAGTGATCTCATAATTGTTTACAACAACAATTCAATCACTCCCATTAATCCAACTATTACTGGAATGAACCCATCATTCTTTACACATGTATTATCAACCAATATTTTCTTTCTTCTATCCATGAATATTCCTATCACTATGCTCCCTTGACAAAGATTTTACATATTATATAACTACTCTCATCTGCAACTTCCTTGTTGCATTATCTAACAGCTCCTGAGGTGTTTTCAAATTCATGAGTTAGAAATATTCATGTTATCATAATCATTTCTATTTTATATAATATATACATTCATTCACCAAAATGCATTCCATAATTCCTGTAATACCACTTGTAACATTTTTAATAGTTCCAAAAAGTGAGCTTAGAATTGTAACGAACAACAATCCAATCACCTTCAACTAGTATTCATATTAAATATAATGCATCTATCCATCATTATGCATTTTTGGCACCACGGGATTTTCATAATGCAACAATTAATTACTAAATAAAATAACAATCGATGTACCAATACTGATAGCCACATTTACACAATGCATCCCTGCATTGACTACATAATAACCACATAACTATGTCATGCAATCACCAAGGTGAGTTGGAAGGTCGGGACAATGCCTCAACACATCATCCACAAACTTCCTACTATTTGCATGACTATTTGGATTCCTTCCTTTTCAACCCAAACACAACACCAAGAATAGAATTCTTAAGTGCTCTTCAGTGTCGGCAAAGAGGTTGCAGTCCAAACATCAACTATACAGTAGATACCATTGATCGCTCACATAGCGCTATAGCCCTTCCATATCCAACCATATTATGGTCTCACACATGACTAGATCTATGGATAATTATTGTTATAGAAGGAGTATGTCTCCTGAATTAACCCGGTTATGATCCCATAACCAATCATAACATAATATACAATTGAAAATCTATCTAAATGCATTCTAGAATCAATAACGACTACATACTCTAGGTCTTTGAGCATTACATATCAATTTAAATCTTGAAAAATTAATCGAGGGAATTTCTTACCTCAATTCCATTCAACATAGAAGCAACAAATGCATACTTGGATGGTTGTTATCAACTTACTTGATGCTACCTGGTCAACTGGTATTTGTAGAAGCTCACAAAATTCCTCCTTCATCATTTTGATCACCATTCCTACCACCCTAATGGGTCTTCACATACTAGATGGAAATCATAAACAACAACAACAACCACATATTTAACCATGTTATATCATTTTTCTTATTTATTTATTTAATTATGTTGTAGTTGGTTGTCCTTGAACTCCTTCAGATCCTTGTTGCCTTGTGCGCTCCCATTCTGCTCATCTGCACTATTGTTCCCTGGTCTGAATACTTTCTAGCCAAGTTCCACTTGGACATTCTCAATCCAACCAATGTATTCAAATTGCAGCAGCTCCTTTTGGGTATTCATATCCAACTTTAGTTTTAGGAGACATTCCAACACCTTGGAATGAAGTAGCTCAAAACATTTCATCACTCTACTACCAACATTCTTGAATCAAATATTATTTTATTTATTTTTAAATAAAAAAGCAAGTCCTGTTATATTAATATTGCAAAATTACAGAGTTCTATTGAAGTGCCAACTGTCCCGCCTGGAAAGGAAACCGAGACAACTGGCCATTCCATTCTAGCTTCCAAACTCAAAGTGTTAGTCTACCATCCTGCCCGAAGGAAACCAAGATGCATGGCCAACCTTAGTATTAGTCCGTTCTTTACTATACTACAACTATTATTTATATAAGATAAATGAGCTACAGATCTGGTATGCATCAAAAGAAAAGAGTTTCTAATAGCAGACAAATAGGAAAACCTCTTAGCCGGTGTCCTCGTGGTCATCTTTCTCCTTGCCACGTCTGATTGGAATAGCGTAGACTTGCGCACAGGTGGGGCATTGGCTCCTTGGGGTGGCGTTGGAGTAGGCGGCGTAAAGCATATCCGGGCGTTGATTGATGCAGATGGCTCTGAAAATTTGGTCCTCCACCATGCTGCGTACATCAAAGATTAATTCCAGGTGCTCCAGGTGAAGAAGTGGTGGCTGGTCCTATGAGTTCTGTGAGTCGGCCTCCTCTTGGTGCTCTCGCTGCCTTCTCTGCTGCTTCATTTCCTCAGGAGGTTCACCGGTTGTGATGCATATGTTTCCTTCTATGCCTTCCTGTATCTCCTCCTCTACAAAGCAAGGTGTGAATTCCTCAGCTGGAGTTCCCATGGGACCATGTACAACTCTTGGAATAAAGGTCATGGCATCTGTTCCAAAACAAGCGGGGGGGTCCCAATTGTCCGGAACCGTGAAGAGGAGGCTCTCTAAGTAATTCTGGATGGATTCCTCTGGAGGAATCTCCTCGACATACGCCATGGGAGGCATTCCAGCTCTTCTGGACTTCCTGGGTCTCCTTCTCTTAGCTAGAGTCAGTGCTCTCTCAAATTTCTTTTGCCTTTTCCTTCGCGAGTCAGCTGCATACCACGCGGCGCCTTTGCGAGGCCACCCCCTTACTCTTGGCATGCTTATAAATGGAATTATTTCTAGAATGCCCACTGCGAGGTTGTCTCTGTTCTTGCACCTCGAAGGTTTATCCTTCGGCTCTGCAACCTTCCAATTCATCCCAAAGCCTCCAAGGCTATTGATAAGGGCGAGAATGATAACTATAACCATTAAGGTTGTGGTACTAATGCTCTGGTTGGCCATTCTCCTCGTGCGAGTGAGAGGCCTCATCGTATTTTAAAGGTCGCCTGGGTTTGTTCCCATCATAAATGGAGAAGAGATGGGGGTTGGTGGCTACCATTAATGGCCCCACCTGGCGCTGCTCCACGTGTTCTTCCCTCTCCACGTGGCACCCCATCCGAGGGTTGAATCAAATATTATTAATCCTAGTTGTCCATTAGGTTATTTCATTAACATTTCCCCGTGGAACCATACCTTTCACACTTAATACCATTCCTAATGGAAGTCCATTTTCATTCAGTGACACTTTTCAAGTGAGAGAGCATTCATTTTCCAGTCTCCAATTTCTCTACATTGGAATCCTGCTTCCACTGTGAAATCTGATATCATAAATGGATTTATTTCACACTTAAGCTTTGCAACTATCTACACCTCTCTTCCTTCAAGGCCAAGTAGTCATAGTTTTCCTTTATGTGCTTCTCAATGACATTTTTAACCTGCTAGCTTCATATCCTATGTGAGGGTTATTGCTTTTGTAGTACCTGCAATTTATTCAGATCCTATAGTTGTTGACTAATACTTTTTATCCACTATTCTTGAGTTCTTTGTCCACCTTTGATTACTTTCTCTATAGTTCTTTGTTGCCTCATCTAACTTATATAAGCTATGTCATGCCTCCATGACCCTAACATCTGATCCGAGACTGGAATTGATTTGATTATACCTCTAATCCTGACAAACCTTTTCTATTTAATTCATGAAGAAAAATTATATCATAGTTATCCAAATTGGAATAATTACAGGTCATTCTCCTCTGAATCAGCCTTCCAACGGCTATATTCTTTCTCCAATCGAATATCGGAGATGAAAGTTAGTGCTCCATAAAAAAAACCACTTTCATTCCCCTTAGCTGATATAAAAATCGAATTATGCCTAGGTGCCTTCCTTCAAACCAAGTTCCTTCTCCCTATAATTACAGATCATTCTCCTCTGAATCAACCTTCCAATGGCTATATTCTTTCTCCAATCGGATATCGGAGATGAAAGTTAGTGCTCCCTAAAAAAAACCACTTTCATTCCCCTTAGATGATATAGAAATCGAATTATCCCTAGGTGCCTTCCTTCAAACCAAGTTCCATGTGACCACAGTTAGAAACCGCGGGCTTAATCACTCTTTAACGCCTTGCTCTGTGTTCTTCCACATGGGAGCTTGCGCGAACACCATGTACGAGGGTCAGTTTACTTCCAGGCCCTTTTTACCTTAGCATGAGACCGACATTTGGAGCAAGTCCTCCGGACTTCGACCTTCGACTGTTCTCCATTTCCAAACTCTGATTTCCCCCAGAGTTCCAATTTGCTAAACCCTATCAATAACTCCCCTAGTATAAATAGACAATCGAGATTTAATCTCCCGTTGAATGGATGGTCCTGTCCCTAGCTAGAGGCTTCAATGAAATCCATGGTTGCGACTTAATCAAACGTTGACATGGATGAATCTCAATCAATTCGGAAATTCAGTGCTCCGAGGATCCATAATATTTCCCTTCTCGAATCTTCTACTTTCCCGGAGTGACAATCCGCTGAAGTATTTTACCCTGCTCCTCCACTACTTAATCAGACAATCAAGATTTAATCTCACATTTGGACGGTCCTTAAACACTTCGGAATTTTTGGCGCTCAGGGATATTTTCATTCCCAAGTCTACCACTTCCCCGGAGTGACAATCCACCGAATTACTCACCCATCTTCCCTCTTCTTGATCCAACAATCGAGAAAGGTCCCGAAGGGATCCTAGATAGATGGGTTGTGTTCCTTTGTGAGTTCGAGCTTCAACACTTTTCACTGATAAAAACTTGGAAACCCTCGAGGTCACATACTCCTGGAGATGACACGACATGCTCAAGTCACCTAGGGTGATGTGCACCAGTGGCACATGTGTCGTGTGTCACTAAAACATGAATAGATTGAGGTCCAAAAGGTACCAAAAATGGGTGACACGTGTTCGTACATGACACCTATGCCACGTGTCATAATCCACGTCATCAACCACAAGGACAATCCATAATCACTACTCCAGATTCAACGATCCGTGTGATATCATGGATTTACACTTCCGTGCATTCGAAACTTTGGGGCTTTGGGGTTTGGCTCTGCAACATACTTAGTATTCGCCAGAGTGGAGAAGTTCCAAAGCCTGAACTTCACTACCCTTCTACCACCATTAAATATGACGTCCCACAACACTCTCGAAGACCTTCCTTCGATATGACGGTCGACGAGAATTCCGGGACTTCGATGCTTCGGGTTGTAGCAGTTCAACAAAGTTTAAAACTCCCGAAGTGGTCAATGCTGGTTGACCATGGTCAATGACAAAGATATCCCTGCGCCTCCCATCATATCGGACAATTGACGAGACTACACGATTCTAGAATTCGACAGTTCAAAATTTTTCTACCTACCAAGATCGTTGAAGCAACAAAGTTACTAAGTATTACCTTTTGTGCTTGGCTTCGATCGATGACTGATGATTAATCAACTAGATTTGATGGTTGGGCCTTCATATTCCCAACTTCTTGATTTCGCCTCTATTGGATGGCCCCCGCTCACCTGCCCTTTGATCCAACGATGCAGATCTCCCTTTATCTTACGGTGGTGATCTCTCCCGAATTCGAAAGGGACCGTCACCATATTTCAATCCCTTACAAAGGGTCTCTGATGTTTTGGCTTCTACACGGACACTGCAATTCCATTTCTCCTGAGCTTCATGATTTCAAGGTCATAATCGACCTCAACCACGAGACTCTAACCAACATATTCGGCCCATACCGGCCTGGTGTTTCAACTAGTAGCTCTGATACCATTATATAACGTACCCATCCACCCATAGGATGGGCACGATACCAATATATAATGTACCCAACCACCCACAAGATGGCCACTCTACTCCAAAAACTAGCTTCTGAACTGATCTTGAATTCTAATAAAATTTAATCTAAAATCAAGCATGAAAGACCCACATGCATTAATCAAGATTCATGCTACAACATAAAGAAACAGACAATGTGCCATGCACAACAAATAACCAATAGAATTGCACATTATAAATACATATCTCAGAGATAATTAAATACGCAGCGGAATGTACATTATACAGAAAACACAGAGAGCGTGTATCTTTGCACATAAACATTCATCAACTGGCTGCAGCCAAGGATGTTCCACCCAACCGTAGACATTGTTGTTCCAAGTCTCAACAATAGTGTCACCCCCAATCCAAGGCTATGAATCCACAGGAATGGTTTCAAAGTGTCACTCGGCTTCCCAAACCGGTCAACACTCAATCTCTCACAGGCTTTTCAACACCCACAACAATCCAAAGTACACCAAATATCTTCTACCTAGCATGCACAACCCAAGAGAATGGACCCCTTTCTCTTCCACGTAGTCCCTCGGGTTGTCCATCTCCTTCCAGGGATCCAATGTAGTTGGTCCAGAATCTCCATGTTGGGACTCTTAGGACTGATAGCTGTGAGAAAAATTGAACACAAGCCAAAGCATCTCAGACATGTAGGCCTTGATTCATGGCTGGAATACACCTGTAGTCTCTACAACCAACAAACCATGGCTCATCTCCAATAGGTCACTTTCCCTTCCCAAGCCAAACACGAATGAGGAAAGACGAATGGGTGAAAGAATGAATGGAGAGAGAACATAGTGAAAGGTGTGAACAATGAGCAATTGAGTGAGTGAGTGAGTGAATGAGGAAGAAACAACTAGAAGAACAAGAACGAGAACCCCCCAAACAGACCAAGGACGAATTTAAGTAATTCTTGGAATTAAGAAACCACTTGGCCTTCCCCCTAAGAAGCTCATGTAATTGTTTTTCTCCATTAAAACAAATATGGTTAAATAAAATATCAAATAAATACTTATCCCCTCAAGCCCCCTCTCTTGTGGAATTATAGCCCCCTATCTCTTTTGTCCTTGTCTGCCTTGCAACCAACAATGTATTCTTTTATTAATGTATATAGATGTATTACATTTCCTAGGCACTCTGGCCCCTTTTTAACTTTACTGGCTCACCAGCCTAAGTCACAATTACATAATGCATTATATTTCATAAGGGTTAAAATTGGGGTGTTACAATTACGAAGGAGATAGCCTCGGGCTCCCAATCCTAGAAATGAGTTTCAACTTCTTGTTCTAGTTGAGAACGAACTGACCCTTGTCCTGCCATCTTTCTTTTACCACAAGGTTCAGGCCGATAGCCAGCCGCACTTCGATCTACCATGTCGGAAAAATCCAGGGAAGTGTCGGAGAAACGCACGGCGGAGGTGCCACCTGACGTCGTCCAGATCTCTTTCTCGTCCGAGGAGTCACCAGAAAAGTCTAAAGCTTCCTCAGGATATTTGCCTTCTGAGATCATAGTAGTATCGCGAAAGAGTTGAGTGTGTGTGTGTATTAACCTTAACATTTATCAAAGTTTAGGACTTTTTATTTACCAATCATTATCTCAATTTGAAAAAAGAAATGAACACTAGCAAACTCTTAGGTAGTAGATGAATTGGTTAGTGTGGGGTTTAGTCATCATCTGATTATTAGTTAAAATCTTATGGGTAACTTTGTGATGCATCAACCCTGCTCAAAATCATCAATTTATGAAAAACAAAACTACGCATCAAACACGAGCGATTTTTTTTCAAATATTTATAAAGATGAATGCACAACAATGTTATAAATTTTAGGTATAATAGCAAAATATCATAGGGAAAAAAATGTTACACGAGACTGTAACTTGCCAACCCTGTGTAATATTATATTGAGTACCAAAATCGCCATTCATAACATTCATACTTGGCTATACCATTTGACATAACAAACATGTACTATCACTTTTTATTATTTGATTAATAAATATGTTTATCTTCGTAGTGCCCTTCACTCTTGAAAAGGGAGGTGGTTGAGGGGTTAAGGTGTGTATTTATTATATACATCTTCACTTCTGTGAGAGTGGGTGGTGAAAATGTTAAAAGCTAGATGTTGTGAGGTGAAGATATGTACGTTCACTAGAGATGAAACTATACATTTATAATAACATTAATTCATTTTATTATATATTAATATCTAATCATTTTTGAAAATTTATATTTATGACAACATTAATTTATTTCATTATATTAATACTAATCATGTATAAATTGAAGTACATTTTTCTATTGTCCCCTAAAGAGCATTATCTCAACAATTATTTAACATTATTGGCATCATCTCACCACTAAGGAAACACTATAATGATAATTGGGAATTATCTTAATAATGATTTAACATTGTTGGCATAATCTCACAACTAAGAAATACGAGAATTGTCAACATGAGGATATTTAATTTATGATATATATATTTTTTTCAACAATAAGGTTTATTGTAATTTTTTACTCATCAATCAAAGTTGATTTTAGTGGACGTTAGTAACAACCACCACTAATTGTAAATATTATTAATTACATTAATTAGTAATGGGAGGATATACGACTTTTGTTAACGATATCTATACTATACCTAAATTTCATATTATAAATTATATTTACCATATCTATTGTATGTGGTAACAACATAGAACCTTAATTATATAGGAAGATGAGAAGAACATTATAATTGAATTTATAAAAATATAAATGAATTAATATATAATAAT
>SNQJ01S0030691.1:30266-59022 GCA_010110895.2 Picea sitchensis | reverse complement strand
TATATAATAATTTTTAATTAGATTTATAAAAATATAAATGAATTAATATTAATAATTTCTATCATCATCATTTGACTTTTTTGTTAATCAAAATGATTCTAACATATAAAAATATAATTTTCAATTTTTACAATCGTAAATTTATATAATAATTTTATAAAAAGAAACACAAACTATAAATATGTGTAAATAAACCATAACCTTAAAATGTAAGTATATAATTTTCATGTTTGTAAATTTAAATTAAAATAAGATGAAATACACATTATAAATATGTTTAAATTATAATATTAAAGAAATTATAAGTGTAAAATTGTTAAATTATATATGGAAAAATTAAAATTAATAATGATAGTTAATGTTCATTGATATCAAATTTGGTTTATCATATCTTAAGAAAGGTAAGAGATTACTTAGATTTATTTATAATGTTATTTGGATGCTCAAAAAACATTAGGAAAGCGTTCCAAGATTACTATAGTTTTGATAACTTAGAAGGTTAGGAAGGTCGATATTATGATAGATATTTTGAAATTCAGATCTAATTTGGGTACACTCGGGCACTCTAGGAGAAAGTGTTTTTCATCTTCAACCTTCTTGGTGTCACAAATGTGACATATTCTTTCATGCCATGGTGTTTTCGAGATTGTCCAAGTCTCAGTCTCACTATGTAGCTCACGAGAATTAGTTCTAACTTTAGTAATATTGATTCTCTTTTTAACATAGAGATACATTTGATCTTTGAGATTAGGGTCAATCACCTCCTTATAATATCTTAATTTTCTTTTATCCGCTAATTCTTTATTGCACCATAGATTCTCCTTAAATTTAGCTTGAACAATATTTTTAATATCATCGTTACTTCTTCTTCTATTCCAAGCAATTTCGAGGAGTCTCTTGTCATCTATGTTGTTTATCTCGTTCTTGTACATTAAGTACCTAATCATAGTTGTGCTCTCAATGGAGGAAATGGTCACTTCAATGAGGAGGATAGGATAAGATAGGGTGTACACAAAGTGTATTACCTTTAATTTTGAGATTACAAGTTATAAAATTATTTTGGATTTGTTATATCTTTCTCCACGAGAGATACTACAACCTGAGACTTCACATCCATACAAGATAACGTGAGTGGCAAGTGTCTCAAAGACGATATTTTTCTTACCCCATAGCAAGTTCTGGGAATTTACAATTATTATCAAGCCCATAATAAGCTTTCCACCACCCATTTATCCTTTTCTCAATGTTATAGTTCCAATTGAACTTGTGATGAATATCAATTCCAAGACACCTGTAGGAAGGCACTTCCTCCAAGGTATTGTTGTCATATACTAAAGTATCATAGCTGATTTTATTGGATTTAATTATCATAACTTATGTTCATAGATGATCTTGTTGGATTCAATTATCATAACCTTAATTCATAGATGATCTTGTTGGATTTAATTATCATAACTTTAATTTTGTTCACAGTAATTCCTATACTAAAAGAGAATTCTTTTAGAATGTTAAACTGCTTACTATCATTTCTATACTAGAAAATAAGTTCTCGAAGATACTAAACTACTTAGTAAGGTCATAAAAATAAATAATTTATAATATTCAACATAAAAATATTTTATTTTAAAAATTATTTTTTATAATATAAAAATAATAATTATACATTAAAAATTATTTATATACCATGGCATTGAAATAACACAACATTCAAATAGTAGACTATCTTAGTATGTTTTTGTATGAATTTAAATGTTTATTTTATAAAATTATTTTTATAAAGTTTTTGATATGAGCACAACATTCGAATACTAGACTATGTTATTATGTTTTTATACCGATTTAAAATTAGTTTTATAAAGTTTTTCTATATGGATAATATTTTTTTTCGGTAAAGTAGTTTTTAGAAAAAAAATGGACATTATTCTTTATTTTGAAGATGGTATTTAATGTAAAGTAAATAATTTAGATCTTTAGGGACTCGACGCCTAAGCCTCTTCTTTGTCATTCAAAACGATCAACCACTAAGCAATTTGATATAACTAATACATTGTAACATTTAAAAAAATATAGAATTAGTTAAAAATATTTTTGCATAGTTGTATGGGAATCATTTTTGACATCTCCAAAATTCGTTCGAGTAGTTTTGATATTTTGGGAGTTTGGTAATGGGTATGAAATGTATCCAATTTGTTGGGAGCTTGGGAACGGGTATTAAACATCTCCAAATGGTTGGATTTTGGGAATGGGTACGAAACATTCCTAATTGGTTGAGAATGGTTTTGGAAACTTGCGAGCTTTTTGGGAACTTCAAAATCAAAGAAATGGGAGCTTGGGAAAGAGTTTTTGCTATAAAAATCTTTAAATTAAAATTTTGTTTTTGGTATTAATAGTACCAATTTTAGATATCATTAAATTAAAATGAAAATATTTTATTTTATTATTACAAACACCTAATTTATTACAAATATGTTTATTATGTTTATTCAAAATATCACTATAAAACAAAGACTAAATTACAGGTAAATATTATTTCAAAAATTGATTATGATGATGATGATGAACGTCCACTAAGACTGAATTGGTCTATCAGACCTTAAGAGGGTAAGTGATTACTTGTGATTCTTTATAATTTTGTTTTTGTGCTCAAAAAACATTAAGAGAAGCTTTCCAAGATCACCATAGTTTTTTTGAGTTAAGAGGTTAGGAAGGCTGGTAGTGTGACAAATATTTTGAAAATGAGATCTAATATGGGTATAGGCTGGACAATCTAAGAGAAATTTCTTTTCATCTTCAAAATTCTTAGTGTCATAAAGGTGACACACTCTTTCATCCCATGGCGTTTTAGGAATTGACCAACGCCCAGTTTCACTATGGAGCTCGTGAGAATTTTTTCTTATCTTATCAATGCTTATTTTTTTCTTTACACTTGTCAAAACAGATAGATAATTTTGATCTTCTAGATTAGGGTTGATTACATCCTTATAATACCTTAATTTTATTTTTTCCTCTAACTCTTTATCACACTACATTTTCTCGATAAATTTTGATTTGACGATTTTTAATAGTATCTTTATTTTGCAAAATGGTGTCTTCCATGATTCCCCAATAGTTTAGCCAGGACCAAGCATCTTTATGTCATCCTCGCTTGAGTCGATGGTAGTTACGACTCGATTTTGAAACAATTTTAGGAAGCCTCTTGTCTTCCATGTTCTTTAACTTGTTCTTATACATTAGGTATTTCGTCATAGTCGTGCTTTCAATGGGGGAGAAGCTTGTTTCTAATAGGAGGATGGGATAGGGCATATTTCCTTTAATTTTGAGATAATAAGTTATAAAATTCTTTTGTATTTGCTCTATCTTTCTCCAGGATTCACGAGAAATACTATAGCCCCATACTTCACATCCATAAAGAATAACAAGTGTAACAAGAGTCTCAAAGATAAGTTTATTCTTATCCCAACTCCAAAGATCAACTGATTTACAATTGTTTTAAAGCCAATAATAAGCTTTCCATCTCCCAATAATCCTTTTCTCAATGCTATAATTCTAGTTGAGCTTGTGGTGATTATCAATTCCAATATATTTGTATGAAGTCACTTCCTCCAAGTTGTTGTTGTCATATACGAAGGTATGATAAGTGATCTTATTGGATTTAATAATCATGACCTTAGTCTTATCAGTATTAACAGTCATACCCATATTGGAGCAAAAATCCTTGATGATTCTTAGTTGGTTTTCAAGATCATGGGGACTCCTTGCCATAAGAACAATATCATCGGCATAAAGAAGAATATCGATGACTATACCAGTAAGAGTAGGGTCAACACAACCTGCTTTTTCCAAGCAATCTTCTAACTTGTCAATGTATATGCCAAAAAGGGTAGGGGACAAGGGACATCCTTGTTTGATTCCAATATTGCAGTTAATCTCTTTTGACCAACCCTTAGTGTTTTTAAACTTAGAAATAACATTCTCATACATCCTTATTGCAACAACCCTCAACTTGAGAGGCACTTTTATCTCTTCCAACCTATTCCAAAGGTTTTTCCTAGGAATCATGTCAAAAGTTTTTCTAAAGTCAACAAAACAACAAAAAATATTGGTTTTAGTATTGCAGAACTCCTCTGCAATGATCCCAAAGGTAACAATATGGTCCATAGTTTAATGATATCTCATAAACCCGGCCTGGACTTTATCTCTTTTACCGTAACTTTCTAGCAAAAGGCTAATCTTCTTTTCCGAAATAATTCCATAAAGCTTGGCTAAAATTGGGCTAATCATAATGGTCCCATAATTAGAGGGAGTGTTTCTATCCCCATTTTTAAAAATAGGAACAATGAGGCTTTGCGTCCAGGGTTTAGGGAAGCCCTGCTTGACTCCTAAATTGAAGATCTTGTGTATGTGAGGGATAAGGATAAGCCCTTCGATTTTAAAAATTTCATCTTGGTAGCCTTCAATGTCCTTAGCTTTCCCATTTGCAAGCCGCTTAACCCTGAACTCTATGTCATTTAAAGAAAAAACTGCATCCTTTGTAGGGACAATATGAATGGTTTCCATGGAATTAGGGAACTCGTAAAGACTTTTAAAGTAGGAATTCCAATCCCTTAAGGGCATCTTATTATTTTCTTTAGTATTGCGGTTTAGAATTTGGCTCCAAAACTTCTTAGGATCCAACTTATATAGTTGTGAAAGTTTCTCTTTCATTTTATTTTATTTTGTAAGTGAGTTTAAGAACCTTTATTGCTAAAGGGGGATTATGATACAAAAAAGGGGAACTCCCTGATCTGCCAAAAAGGAAACCAGGCCAGAGGTTCCCAAGTTGCGTTTTCTGAAATAAGCTAGGGGTAGGACTGGACTGCCACCATGGGAAACCAGCCCAGTCCTACCAAATCCAGTTTTTGACAGTATAAGCACAACAAACATGAAAAGGATAACCAAAATAACAATAACATAAGATGAGATTGACACAAGACTGACCCGACTGACTTCACAATAGACTAACCAACCACTAGTCCAGGATGGTGATATGTTTCTTTCCTTCATCCGCCTAGCCCTTGTTCTCCTCCTTTTGGGGGACCATGCGAGTCTTTCTGATATGTGTTGGCGCTCCTTTCCTGTCGGCTGGCGTGATGTCCATGTGATGGACGTAGCACATGTAGAGGTGGAATTGAGCATCCAACCGCTCCAGCTTGGCTTTCTGGTCCGTCTTGACTTGAGTTAGCAGTTTGGTAATGGTTTCCAGACTGCTGAGGCATCTCAAGACTTTGTTTAGCAGTTTCATGTGTTCTGTGTTGTTCTCCCGTTTGGTGTCCTCCCACTCTGAGCTCACTTTTCCAATCAGCATCTTTGCTTGCCATGCCATCTCCACCATTTTGTGGTAGAGGGTTTCCTTAGGCTGCATGGCTACTGGGTCAGTTACCCAATCCGCTTCCTGATCCAGAGCATCCCATGTTTTTCCCTTGCGATTTTCATTCATTGCCTTCTCCAACCGAGTGATGGTTGCCTTTCCTTTCGCTGCAACTAGAGTATGAAAGGCTCCCTCCGCGCCTTTTTCCGCCTGCTCCATCCTTGAAACCCGTCGAGGATTGTTTGGAGTTCCCTTCCCCTGGGGATTTATTTTGCTATTTGTTTGCTTCATACGCACCATCTTGTCTAGCCTATGGATGCTCCTTTGATGCGTTCTCAACCTGTTCCTGTCTACCCCGGGGTTCCTCCCTTTCCGGCCCTTGTATCTTTTGGTAGTCTCTGCAATTGAACTCTTCTATTTGCCTTTCTTCCTCCTGTTTATTCTCTTATTGAACTTTCCCTACTGTGGGCTCATCCTTCCAATCATGGTTTGCCCGTAGAGGTAAAAAATCTTGTCCTTTTTCCCCTTCATGGTACGTATGATCATGATGACTCGACCGTTATTCCTATACTGGCCCTTGCCCATGCTCGCTTGATATCCTACTAGACAATTCCCCGTACATGGTCCTTGGCATGGTGGATCGATACTGGTCCGTGTCAATCCCTCTTGCCTTACGTCATTTGCTACCTGTTGTTTGTCGTTGATATTTTCCCACGAGCTTTCCCCACAAATCTTACTGTTGACGTGACCTTGTTTCCGTACCCTCTCCTGTTGTATAATTTGATCTGGCATTTTGATTGATAGTTGAGTGTTGGGTAGTCATATCCTATCTGGGTCCTTCGGGCCTTTCCTTGCCCTCCTTGATGTGACCTTCCATGATTAAGTTGTTGTCCCGGTCTTTTGTCGCTAGTTAGGTGTAGTCCGTTCTAAATTTTCCTTACAGGATGTTGATCCAGGTAGTATATAGTTCTGGCTCTTCCTTGATAACCCCCTCGTTGGAAATTATGTCCGCCAGGCCATTTGTTGACCTGCGTACCCAACACAACTCCACGGTGTTAATCGTTTGCAGATGCTCCTAGATTTTTTGTAGGGAGTGTGCCAAGTGCCAGTGTTTCTGAACCTTTCCCACTCTGGTGTCATTTTGGATCCTCTTCACCGTGTTGATGACCAGGGTGGACTCACCTTCCACGATAGTGTTGGTCATCCTTTATCGGCTTAGAATTTCGAGACCGAGCTCCATGGATCCAAATTCCGCTGCGTTGTTGGTTGAGTTTCCTAAGCTCCCAACATACAACCAGATTATGTTACCCCCACTATCTTTGATCACCCCTCCCATTCATGTCATTCCTAGGTTTCCTTTTGCCACCCCATCAAAATTTAACTTGAGGAACCCTGTCGATGGAGGTGTCCAGTTGCTCTCTCCTAATTGGAGTTGTGGTGGCTGCCCTACCTGTGTGTTGTTGCGCCTATCTTTTAGGTGAAAGGTTTCCAGGATTCGGGAGTCCTGGCCTGTGAGTTGCGCTCTTTCAGTCTGGCAGTTGCGGCGCTGCACCGTTTCTCGGATTTGTGAGATTATTGCTTCCTTAAGTTTCCCTTCTGGGAGGATTTCATTCCTGAAGATGTGTGGGTTCCTTTATTTCCATATTTCCCATATGATCATCCCTGGTATGAGGTTCCAACAGAGTTTTACCATTTCATTTTCACTGTAACTCTCATTCCAGTTATTGATGGTTGCGCTGATGTTGCCTTGGGTCCTATTGGACTGGCGGAAGATGCCTACTGCCCAGTCCCATATCTCTGCTGAGTAATTTCATTCGTCGAGGAGGTGATTTGTTGCTTCTTCTTTCACTTGACAGAGGTGGCACCATGATGGGCATATGAAACCTCTTTTCCTTAAGTTTTCCCGGGTTATAATTCGGTTGTGGAGTACTAGCCATTTGAACATTTTGATTTTTGGCCACTAGGGGTTGCCCCAAATATTTCCCCACTATTGTGTTGGGTCTTCTTGGTCCTGGTCCGTGATGTAATTCTGGGCTTCTTTTAAGTTGAATTCCCCTCCATTTTTCCTACCCCATATTAGTTGGTCATCTTCTTCTGAGACTAGTATTTTCCTTTTCCCCATTTCCTCCTCCACCTCTTTCGTTATTGTTGCGATCCAATCTCTGTTTTGTGGATTGAGTTTGTCCCATATCCTCCATCTGTCGTGGTCATTTCCTTGTTTCCAGTAGTGATGGATTTTGATTTTTCCTTGCGCAATCATCTCCTGTTGGAGTTCCTCCCTGTCCGGATTTTCCATTCTAGGTTCTTGTTGCCATGCATCCTCCCAGAATCTGGTTGTTTTACCATTCCTCACTTCCCAGAAGCTGTGTTTATGGATCCAGGTTTTGTTGTGCCAAGCTAGATTCCAGATGGATGATCCTTTTCTTGTTCTCATAAAACGAATTTGATCATGGTCGTTGATGTCTGGGGCATACTTGGCCTTCCAGAGGGCTGTCCACGGTGTTGAATTTTATTTGACCCATCTCCACCAGAGTTTCGCACCGTAGGCTTCGTTGGTTACTTGTGGGTCTTGTAATCCCAAGCCTCCTTTGAATTTTTGTTTGCAAACCTTTTCCCAGGCCATAAGGGCCCATTTTTTCTTTCTTTCTCCTCCTCACCATAGGAAGTCCCTTTGGATAGCTCTTATTTTTTGGAGTATTCCTTTGGGAGCGAGAAAAACTGACATCATATAGGTCATAATTGCTTGCAGAACCGCTTTGGCCAGGACAAGTCTCCCCGCAAGGTTGAGGGATATGTAAGTCCAGTTTTTCACCCTCTCATGTGGCTTGTTGATCACTCTTTCCCATGTTTCCATTTTGCATGCTCTGTCCATCAGGGGAATTCCCAAGTATTTCGTTGGGAGATTTTTGTGTTCAAACCCCAAAATATTTGCCAGGTTCCTTTGAATTGTCGAGTTGGTATTGAAGAAATATATCATGGATTTGGAGTGATTGATCTCTGCTCCCAAGGCTTCCCCAAACTCTTCTAATATTATTTTATATGCTTTCGCTTCCTTGACCGTGGGTGTGCCATGGAGTAAGGTGTCATCAACAAACTATTGATGCATGGAGGTAGGGTAGTTTTTGAAAGGTTTGATGCCTGCTATTTCTCCTGCTGCAGTTGCGCTTTTTATGCTTCTATTGAGTCCTTCCATCATCAGAATGAATAGGAAAGGTGATAGCGGGTTTCCTTGTCTAATGCCTCTTAAAGTCCAGAAGGGTTTGGCTGGGGCTCCATTGATTAACAACGAGTAATTGGTTGTTGAAACTAGGCTGACAATTCAGTTGATCCAGTGTTGCACAAATCCAAAAGCTTCTAGAGTCTTGACCATATAGTGCCAGTTAATTTTATCATAAGCCTTTACTAGGTCAAGTTGGATTATCATCCCCCCTCTCCTCTGGGTTTTCAACGTGTGTATTAGTTCATGGGCATAGATGATGTTGTCCAAAATTTGTCGCCCTTCTACAAAACCCGCATGTTCCTAGGAAATCGGTGAGGGTAGGAGAGGTTTCAGTCTATTAGCTATGACTTTGGAGATTATATTGTAAACCACATTGCATAATGCTATGGGTATGTAACGGTCTAGGGTTCTGGATTCATTTTATTTGGGGATTAGAGTAATCATTCTGGCATTTAGTGCTTTCAAAATGGAGGCCAAGCGTCTGGAGTCTTCCACCACCCCATAGACGTCATGTTTGACCACATCCCAGCAGTCTTTGAAGAATTCCACTGTGAAACCATCTGGAACTGGGGCCTTTCCATTGGGCATCTCCTGGTCCACTTGGTCAATTTCCTCCTTAGCGTTGGGTTTGCTTAGGTTGATATTTTGTTCCTCGGTAACTAGCTTGGGGATGCGCTGAGTTATCCTTTGTATGGCCTTCGTTCGATCTTGGTTGGGTTCCTGGGATAACCCATGGAAGTGGTTTATCAGTATATTTTCAATCTCCTTGTGGGACTCTCTCTCGATCCCATCCTGATCCCGAATTTTTAGGATTTTGTTGTGGGCTCTTCTAGCAATGGTGGTTCTAAGAAAAAACCTTGTATTCCGCTCTCCTATCTTTAGCCACCTGATTTTGGACTTTTGGCACCATAGAGTCTCTTCTTGCTGACATCTTGCTTCCCATTCTTGGGTCAGTTGGATCTATTCATTTTTTCGATCCTCTGTATAGCCCACGTCTATGCATATTTCCTGGAGGTTCCTCATTCTGTCTTCAATAATTCTTTTTTTTTGGTTTATGTTTCCAAAGATTTCCTTGTTCCACTCCTTGAGTTTATGTTTGATGTATTTGAGTTTCTTATAAAGGTTGAACATCCTTGTCCCTTGTTCAGGTTGTGGCTCTCGCCACCATTGGTTGATGTTCTCCTTGAAGGTGGGATGTTCAATCCAAAATTTCTCGAATCTGAAAGGTCTGTTTTTTGGTGTGGTTTGGAAGTTTGCTTCCAGTTGGACTGGCTAGTGGTCTGAACCCCCCAAGGGAAGGATGTTGCCATCTAAAATTAAACCCTGTAGGATGATGTATTCCGACACCAGGAATTTTTCTAGTCTCATCGCTATCTTATGTTGATTTATCCATTTTTTGTTCCACGTGAACTAGCCATTGCTGGTTTTGATGTCCACCATCTCCACTGTGTTAATGAAAGCGGGAAAGTCTTCCACATCTCTATCCAGTCTCTTGGTGCCTCCTTTTTTCTCCGCAAGTGTCGTGATGATGTTGAAGTCCTCGGCCATTATCCAATGGAGGTTGTTGTAACGAGATTTTAGGTTTTCTAGGTCTAGGAGCATTCTTCTCTTTTCTTCCAACATCTAGGGACCATACACATTAGTGCATAGAATCACCTCCGTGTTACCTATGATTTGCATGTTAACTGAAAGTGTGTATCTGGTGGCTTTGGCTGCTAGTATATTCATCACTTGTGGGTTCCACAGAGTGAGAATATCGCCTGCCATCTATTGTCCTTCGACAACCAACGTCTTGTACTTGCTCCTATGTTTTTTGTTGATTGTTTCCATTCTATCTACAATACACTTTGTCTCTTGGATGAAACAAAGGTCCAGTTGTTCCTTCCTCAGTCTGTTTTTAAGGATTCTTTATATTCGTGGGTCGTTTAGGCCTCTAATATTCCATGTTATAATATTCATTTTAAACATGTGGGGGGGAGTTGGGAAAGAGATTCTTGATCTTACCTGAATTTATTAGCAGATCTCCTAGTTCCTATAGGGATACATTGTTTGATTCCCTGCCTTTCTTCCTTCACGTCTGCTTGGGTGAGAGTTGTGGTTGTCCCTCGCCTGCTTTGATTCCTAGGTGTCTTATCTCCCCATGCGTGTGCTTGATCCCTCTGGATTTTCATTCCTTCGTTAGGAGGAATAGGTATTAGATACGGTCTAGTTGCTCTATTGGTACATTGTCTATGCCCTGCCTTTTCCATTGCTCCAGTATGTTTGGGAGATCTATTCCTTCCCTTTCCAAAATATCTCTGAGGTCAGGATCTTTCGTGCCTACCTCGCTTGGTGTCATTTCCGCGTCTCTGTTTTCCTTCTGCATGGGTGTGTTGGCATCTCTGGTTTCTCTGTCCATAGGAGTTGCACTACCCCCCTGCTCCATCTTATTGCTTGGATTGTTTGTGTTCTCATTTGTGGTTTGGTCCTTAGCTTCTTTGGATTTTTCCTTTTCCTTTCCTCCTTCTTCCCCTTTGTAGGTTTTGTCACGCCCTTCCATTCTAGTCCTGGCTTTTGGATTGCTTCCCATTGGGGTTTTACTTGGTTTCTTGTTTGCTATGTTTCTGTGGTTAGACTTGATAAACCCATCCTCATTCTGCTGTATTTTGGTGTTTTTTGTTTCTTGTTTTTTATTGAGAGGGCATTCTCTGAATAGGTGTCCATGTTCATGGCATCTTCTGCATCTGAATGGGATCTTCTCGTAATCTATGCTTTGTATCCATTCCTCATCCCTGAATTCCAGGCTTATGGCTTCTGGGAGTGCCCCCGAAACATCCATATCTATGCAGATCCTTGCATACGAGGTATATCTCCCTTTTAGGGTTGCTTCCGATGTCTTCACATATTTTCCAAGTTTTTTCCCTATTGATTCGAAGGTGGAGGGTAGTCAGTAGTCTAGCAGCAAAGAGTACAGCCGCTGCTAGACGGGTACATTCTTGAAGGTTTCTTTCTCTGGGGAGAAGTTTTCCTTCCATGGCCGCATGTACAGTCCTGCTGAGCCGTGGAAGTATGACCCCCCCTCAAAGACTTTATCCATGTCCTCCAGATTAATGAATACTGCTGTGAAGAAGTCTTTTGAACCTAGGTGGAGTTCCACTTCCCCGCTTGGCTTCCAATGATATTTTATCCAGTTGCGCAACGTTCTTTCTGTGGGCCACAAACCCATGAACTTGTAAATTAGTGCATGTGTCTTCATCTGGTCCCGAAAGAGTTTCGTTTGTGGGTCTTCCAGTATCACCTTAGGTATCAGTGTTGTTTTAGGTTTACATGGGTTGTGCCCTTCTACCCCATTGGGGTTTTCTGGTTCTTGCGCTTCATTCTGGGTTTCTCTGGCTTCTTCCCCCATGCGATCCATTTTTTCCGGGTTGCTTTCCTAATTTTTTTTGGTCTTGAACCCGAGGTGCTCATCACTGGTTCCTTGAAACCTCTGCCTTGTGGGCCTTTCCCCCTATCCACCACTACCTGCTTGTATGAGGGGGTTCCATTACCGCCCCCTTTGGTAACCATGTTGCGCTCTGCTGTGTCTGCGACTATCAAACCCTAGCTTGCTCTTTCCCTGTGATGAGCCGTCCTTTGCACCTTCAATTCAATTTCTCGCAAGATACCATATGTTCAGTTTTTGTAATAATAATATTTTCTCTTGCCTTTTATTGATATAGTACATTTTTTTACTTTTAATTAGGGATTTGTATGTATTGATTTCATCGAGTTTGAAGGACTCATTAGAAGCATCCCTGATGGTTTTCCTAGCAATTTTACATTCTTTAAATAAATAAAAACTTAATAATGCTCACTTTATAGTTGTAGATATGAATAAATTTTAATGCATTTATGTTTGCGTGGGTATGAATCAAACTCGTTAAAATTTACAAGATATTTGAAGTTTACATATGTAAAGTTTAATCTTAAAAAGATGTTAAAATTATATATATGTATTTTGTTTCTCATTTTCTAGTTAAATCTTTATGGATATTAAAGTTTCAATATTGTGTTAAATATACTCATATAGTTACTAGCACAAATTAAATTAGTAATTTCAATATTAAAGTTATTCCAATACGAGCAAAGTTGTCTCGTATTGGCCTCCAATTTTATTGAAATAAAATTTAAAATGTATTATTATATGGATATATTGTAATCTAAAATAGTTTTTATATTTTTTGAGTATATAATATTGACATTCCCAATTTGACATTTCATACAAATTTGGCTAAATTTCTAGCCTAATTTTGATAAATGAAATTTAACCTTAGTGAATAATAACAACCATTATCATTATTAATTTAAAATAATGAATAAATATTTTATTTTCATGAACTTCACATATGGAGAAACTTATTTGACACTTCCCTTCATTTTGATAATGGTACCTAAGGTAAACTAGATTATGCAAGAGGCTTTACCAACACAAAGCTTAATACCATTACAATAATATATTCATTAAGAATTCAACATTTCATTTCCCTAACTTAAACATTGAAGAAAAACATAACACTCCTTTAATAACTATACCATCTAAACCTAATTAACTATAAATAAATATTATTATTAATAACTAATACATATTTAAAAATTTATGGTAAATAATTTAAAATAATAAACAAATAATATATATATATATATATAATCCCACCTCAACACGATTTATCAAATTACAAATCTAAAATATCACAAATTACGACAAATTACAAATCTAAAATACCACAAATTACTAATAAGAAATATTACATGTGTGTTGGGAGAAGAAAATTCTCCATGATTCCTAGTTATTTATTTACAAGGAAAGGGAAACTAGGGGGCTTTGAAAAATAGTCCATTTCCCTTATTGGAAAAGCCATTTTCTCAATTCCTTTTTCGGAAAAAAATTAGTATTTTTTAANCATAATTAAAAAATACAAATTATTTTTTTTCCAAAAAAATATCGAGAACATGGCTTTTCCAATAAGAGAAATGGATTATTTTTTTGGGTTCAAAGCCCCTCAAAGTTTCCCTTTCCTTGTAAATAAATAACTAGGAATGATGGGGAATTTTCTTCTTCCAACACATACATGCAGTTTTTCTTATTCGTAACTTGTGGTATTTTAGATTTGTAATTTGTGGTTTGATAAAACGTGTTTAGGTGGGATGACCACGAATGAGAAATGAGGTTCATTTTCACATCAATTATATTAATAAATAAAATATAAATTATATTAATAAATAGAATATATAGTGGTGAAGTTGACCATGTGTACATTGATGGACCATTTAAGCAAAAGCAAGTGGAAGTGAGGTTAGAAGTAGCAAATTGTGAGTAATTGAATTTGTGATTTTGAAAGTTAAAGAAAAGCTAAGCCAATTAAGCAATGGAAACATGGAAATAAGTTGGTGAAGCAAGATTAAGGAGTTGTGATTGATGCAAGAGGGGATTAACATAGATGTATAATTGAAGTTTGTGTTTTTGGTTGTTTGTTATAGTGATGTAGAGCTTTTATTGGTGAGAAGAATTATATTTGGTGATTGATAAAGATGGTATAATAGTACAGAAAAAGAAAGACAAGTGACAATAAAGATGGTATAATCGTAGAAAAAGAAATACAAATGACAACAACAATTGTAGGAGATTTGGGGTGCAAGGAATGAGAGTCTAAATTTTGTTCCTCTTCATAAATATATTATATTATCTCATATTTTAGATTTGTAATTTGTCGTTTGATAAATCATGTTGAGGTGGGAAGACCATGAATGAGGAATTAGGTCGGTTCACACATCAATCATATTAATAAATATAAGATAACAGGGGTTGCCCATGTGTACATTGATCAACCATTAAAAAAAATCATGGGGAGGTGAGGTTAGAAATAGCATATCATGAGCAAATGGAAATGTGGAAGTGAATTGTAGGAAAAGGATTGAAGAGTTGCAATTGATGTAGGAGGTTATAATCAAACCATTAAGATTGATGTGTAGTCGATTTTTTTGTTTTTGGTTATTTGTTGTGATGGTGTAGAGCTTTCATTGGGGAGAAGAACTATATTTGGCAATTGAAAAATATGACATAATAGTAGAAAAGCAATACAAATGACAACAACAACCAAGGGTAGTGGATGCTAATGCACCCATAGACGTGGCTTAGAATAGAACAACATGTTTCTTGTTATGTCAACTCTTATTTTCAAGGAAGAGTGTGGATGAATATAAGTAGAGATCCATCTTAATTGTGGATTGATGAGGTACCGAGAGAGGTCGAAAATAAATTGAGAGGCAAACTTTTGGTGCTTAAAAAATCAAGGTTAAAATGGATCTATATTGAAAATTAAATATTGATATAACTAGAATACTTTAGGGAAATATGAATTTCAAATCAAAACGGGGAAGGAGGATTGTAGGGTTGTGCTTGATGTAGGAGGTCATCGTGAAACTACTAACATAGTGCAGTTGAAGTTTTTGTCCAAGTTAGTCTCTTGTGGTGAGCTTGGACTTGAATTGTGAGCCTAAATCTCATTGATGAGATATGTTATATTTGGTGATTTATAGAGAGACTTAACCAACAAAAAATAATACTCTACATGCAACACCTTCAATGAGAGACTTAACTAGCACTACTACAATACATTGTTATAGTGTCATCTTCAACATCATTGTGCAATGTATCTTTTGAAAACAAAATTAAGTCTAGATGATGTTTGACATGAGCATTTGGGGGCATCATGTTTGGAGTGAAATTTGTGTCGAAACAAACTCCAATGTCGTAGTTTTCAATAGGCTCGCTTGTTAGTGTTTTCATAGTGATAAAATTTGCATCATTGAACTGTACATGACACCATCAATGCATTATAGATGCTTCAAAAAACCATGTTTAGTGTCTCGAATGTGTTGTCTTTGCAGAAATCATGTGTTGTTTGGGTCAAAGTAGCATCATGTTGCATTAGTGTCACATTGATATTGTCTACATGGCTCTCATATTTGCATCAAAATCGGAACCTTTGTCGTCTTGTGGGTGTCAAATTTGTGTTGTATGACATCAACGTTGCATTGTAGTAAAGTTACATCTATGTCAAAAGTTGTGTTGTGTTGCATCGAAGATATGTCATATTGACTCAAGTTGCATCATGTTAAGGTAAATGTTGTGTCAATATTGTGAGGTGATTATTATTAATTATTTAGTGATTTTTAAAGTTATTTAATTAATTATTAATTAGATTATTATTATTTGTTTAATTATTATTATAATTTGTATTAATTTAATTATTGTTATAATATTTAAATATCGATGAGATTGATGATTAGTATGTGTTTTACATGAGAACAAAAACCATGTATATTTAAACACGATTATTGTTGGAGATACTTCACATGCACCTAGGATTTATTTTTCCTAAGGTTTTCTCTATGTTTATTAATCATTATACAGTCTCCTATAGTTTAGGGAGAATATTCCTCTAGGAGAATATTATCTTCAGTTCACACTTCAGTTTGATCACTTGAGTGGAGTCTACTAGTCTAGATGCCACATTGGGATTATCACCATGCAACAATGAGATCATCACCAGCTAATGCGCATTGTCCTTGGGATCATCACCATACTAGCGCATTACTCATGATTCCCTGATCTCCTCACTTCACTCTATTTCAGTCAGTTAACCAGAGACTAAGAGACTAGTTAACTCAGACTAGGTGGCAGTTCACTCTCGTAACTTCCCGAGAGACTAAACTAGGTGGAAGATTACTCCCATAACTATTGGTGTGTGTCCAGATCATTCTAGACCACCACTATGATGCATTGGCTTCTCCTCTAGTGCGCATTAGTTGAGTTATACAGCGTATATCATGTGTAAATTATCATTCATTCATTTGGTTAATGAGAATTCTTCCATTCTTTCTCTCATGCTTCTCTTTTCTCATATTTTCTCTATAAATTGTGTATGTCATTTGCTATCTAGATCTATTCTATGTAGGTTCAACACATTTACATGGTATTAGAGCCGACGAACTGCTAGGGAAAATACACAACAAACTATTTTTGCAGGTACTGAATATTAAAGACAACGGAAAAATGGAATTTCCAAAAGAATTCATTCTTACACCGTACAATTTCTTTGAATGAAAGGAGAAGATGATAATGCATCTTCGAGGCAAACGATTATACAGGTTAACCATGAACACAGAAACTGAACCAACATCATCCATAGAAAAATCCAAGTATCTAAATCGAATGGATGAAGCGTTTGGAACTATTTGCAGTCTCATTTCTCTTTAACTCCTCTTTCACATATCCTCTTGTAAAACTCCCAATGAATCCTGGAACACATGGGAGGGTTTTTTGGAAAACGGGACAAGATGGGGGGAGAGATGCTCGAGGTGGAATTGCTCACTTTGGATCCAAAAACCTTTGACAATCTCCAATATTTCTTTACCAAATATAAGGATTTGTTGTCGCAAATAAAGGCTTGCAGGGTTGATAAATCTAAGGAGGAGAAATAAATGGTTTTTACCATTCTCTCCAAACTTGGTCTAGAATACTCAATGTTTGTATCTAAATTTCATTCAGTTAGGCTCACCTCTGGAGCCACCTGGACGATTCCCTCTCTTGAATCATTTATCAAGTCTCTGACATAAGAACAGAACAAGATCATCAATATGAGAAAAATCAAAGGCCCAATATCACATGCACTTACTGTGAAAGATGGTAGTGGTCATCAATATCATAAATCTAAAGATAAAGACAAAAGGAAATAACATGCAAATCAAAATAAGGAAGGGTACTCAAAACCCTTCAACGATGCCTCTGGATTCAAAGGAGGAAAGGGAAGAAAAGAGGAGAAATTCACTTACTTCCATTAAGTATTCCATCCAGAATCCGCATGTATATAGAAACAGATAGATCTAATGGCCCAAATACTTCCGAAAAACAACCTTGGATATCACATCCCCGAGGGTGCCAAGAAGAAGAAGCCAGAAGATGAGAATCCCAAGAAAGGCAATTCTAGCCATGCTTTGATTGCCATCAACGCCTCTCCTAATGATTGGATCGTAGATTCAGGAGAATCACACCACATGGATGCCACAAAAGAAGTCTAATATTCATTGGATGCATGCAAAGGTCCTCCTATTCTGATGGGGGACAACTCTCCAATCGAGGTCACTGACAAAGGAAGAATTGAATTCACAAACGAAAGCTTCAATAATGTGCTACACGTTCCCAAATTCTCCATCAATATTCTCTCTGTGTATTAGATGAAAAAATCTGGAACCGGAAAGAGAGTCATATTCACACCTGATGCAGTGGATATCTATGACATGCAAAACAATTCCAGGGTTGCTACCAGTGAGGTAAATCATCAATCTAGACTTTACACATTTTCTGAATTTATTGAACTAGATTTTGCATTACTTCTTACTCATGTTGATGGAAGTAGTAGGATATGGCACAAAAGGTTCGAGCATTTAAATTTCATATATATGCAACAACTTAGCAACAAGGGAATGGTTGATGGTATACCTGACATCCACTTCTCCAAATGAATTTGTGAGGGATGGGTTCTTGGAAAACACCCTCAAGAGAAATTCGACAAAGGAAAGACTTAGAAGGCTTCATTTCCTTTAGATCTGATCCATAGTGACCTAATGGTCCATTTTCCACATCCATCAATCACTAAATAAAGGTACGTTCTCATTTTTGTTGATGATTTCTCATGCTTCACATGGATTTTCTTTCTTAGGAACAAATCAGAGGTCTTTCAACACCTCAAATATTTCAAATCCCTTGTTGAGACACAGTCAGGAAAGAAAATAAAAGTCCTCTGAAAAGATAATGGGGAAGAGTTTGTCAACCATGAGATACAAAATCTTTGACATGAGGTCGGTATTCAGTTACAGCACACGGTTCCCTATACTCCACATCAAAACGAAGTTGTTGAGTGGAAAAATGGATCTCTAAAAGAGATGACATCTTGAATGCTACATGCAAAGTCACTTCCACATAGATTATGGACTGAAGCACTTGATTGTGCTACCTACATCCAAAACAAATATCCCCATATATCTGTCAAGGATAAGACCCCCTACAAGGCTTGGAGTGGCCTCAAACCGAAAATGACCCACTTCTGTATTTTCGGTTCACATGCATGGGCCAGGATTCCCTCTCAGAAGAGGAAGACACTTGATCCACAGAGCACTTTGTGTATCATTTTTGGATACCCCGACGGTGTGAAGGGATACAGACTCATTGATTTTTCATCGAATCAACTCATCATTGAGCATAGTGTCCAATTCAAGGAAAGTGTCTTGCATGTACCTCAACAGCCGCATGCAGACACTTTTGTTCTTCTACCTGTCAGAGATGATGAGCGTGCACATGCTAACTCTTCTTCATATGAGATTTTTGATTCAGAGGATTCAAATGATCCATATACAGAGTCAGTATAGTCAGATGTACATTTAGTTCATGCAGATGCATAGGAAGAGAAGAGGCCCAAGTGGGCCAAGAATACTCTTTAGGATGCAAGAGATCTTGTTGGGGATCCAACTGATACTAGGAGGAATCGATCTAATTTGAAGGAGCCTCCTCTTGCACTCACTTCCACAGAAATGATGCCACCCATGCATCTTTTCTTGGTTCAGTCTTCAGATCAACAGTCCTATGGCGAGGCTGCTAGAAATCCCTTTTTGGAATCTGCCGTGCAGGAGGAGTACAACTCCCTCCTCTAGAAAAAAACTTGGGATCTAGTTCACCTTTCTTTGGGAAGGAAACTTGTCAGGTACAGATGGGTCTACAGGACCTACATCGTAACAGATGGATAGGTTAGCAGATATAAAGCTATGCTAGTGGAAAAGGCTTTTAGTAGGTGCATGGCATTGACTATGATGAGACCTTTGCTCCAGTAGTGAAGATGGATTCCATACGTTTGTCACTTTCCATTGCAGCAGCCAAAGGATGGGAAGTCCATTAGATGGACGTGAAGAATGAATTTCTTCATGGAGATCTCTCTAAGGATATCTATATGGAGCATCCCCAGGGATTTATGTAGGATTCATATTTGGTATGTCGACTGAAGAAGTCTCTTTATGGCCTCAATTAGGCTTCGAGGGCATGGTATTCCAAGATGGACTCCTACCTATTGTCACAGAACTTTGTACATTGTAAGTCAGAAACGAATTTTTACATGCTCAAGATGGTTGATTCACTTCTACTCCTAGTTATGTATGTTGATGATTTCTTGATCGTCGGTTCCTTGAATTTAGTGATTGTTGTATTCAAGAGGATTATGCATGACATGATATTGATGACGGACATGGGTCCACTACATTTCTTCCTTGGACTTGAGATCAGTCAAGATGCATCAAGCATCAAATTGTCTTAGGCCAAGTATGCATGAGACCTCCTTGAGACATTTCACATGAAAAACTGTGAGTCTTCCCTGAATCCTTTCTTATCAAGAGTCAGACTTGAGGATGGCGGCGAAACTCCATTGGTTGAAAACAAACTGTATAGACAACTAGTGTGGATCTTGTTGTATCTCACACACTCCAAACTAGACCTCTCCTATGCAGTTGGAGCAATCTCGAGGTTCATGTAGGAGTCGCATGAGCTACATTGGAAGGATGCAAAGTGTATCCTTTGATACATATAGGGAACCATCACCTTTGGGATTCACTGTGAAGCAGACTCTACATTGGACCTCATCGGGTTCATTGATTCTGACTAGGCTAGAGATAACAATGATCACAATTCCACATCTGGTTACTCACTTAGGCTTGGTTCTGAGCCTATATATTAGTTGAGAAAGGAGCAGGCTATTATTTCTCTATATTTAGCTGAGGCAAAGTACAAAGAGGTAGTTAACATAACCATTCAGTCTATGTGGCTACAACATCTTCTCACTGAGTTGGGCATTCAATTTCATCGATCGATAGTCATCTAGTGTGAGAACCATAACACTCTAAAGTTCTGTAGAGATCTAGTTCAGAGGAAGCGAATGAAGAACATCGATATCCACATGAACTAAATATGATACTTAGTACACGAGGGTATCATCAACCTGCAGTTTTTTCCTTTAGCATAATAGACTGCATACATCTTCACCAGGACCTTCACTGAGCAGAAGTTCCATTCTATGCGTAGTCATTTTGGAGTGAAGGACACAGTTGCCTAGAAACTACCAGTTCTTCTTTTTACATACATTGCCTAGAAACTACCAGCTCTTCTTTTACATACATTATACTCCTCGAGGTGGATTCCATGAGGTTTTCCCCTTCCTTGTTCATTTTAGTATCTTTTGCATTTGGTACCTAACATGGCCTCATTTCTCGGACCCATTCTTTATTTTCACCATAGTGATGTTCGTGGGTGTTGGAAATATTTCACACACACCTAGGATTTCTTTTTCCTAAGGTTTTCCATATGTTTATTAGTCATTATCTAGTATCCTATAGTTTAGGGAGAAAAATCCTTTAGGAGAATATTATCTTCAGTTCACACTTCAGTTTGATCAGTTGAGTGGAGTCTAGATGCCACATTGGGATTATCACCATGAAACATTGGGATCATCACCATCTAATGCATATTTCCCTTGGGATCATCACCAGAATAGTGCATTACTCATGATTCCCTGATCTCCTCCTCACTTCACTCTGTTTCATTCAGTTAACTGAAGACTAAGATACTAGTTAACTCAGACTAGGTGGCAATTCACTCCTGTAACTGCCTGAGAGACTAGACTAGGTGGAAGTTTACTCCCGTAATTGCCGGTGTGTGTCCATATCACTCTATACCACCACTATGGTGCATTGGATTCTCCTCCAGTGTGCATTAGTTGAGTTATATAGAGTATATAATGTGTAAATTATCATTCATTCATTTGGTTAATGAGACTTCTTCCATTCTTTCTCTCCTGCTTCTCTTTTCTCACATTTTCTCTACAAATTATGTATGTCATTTTCTAGCTAGATCTATTTTGTGCAGGTTCAACACATTTACAATTATGAAATTTTATTCACTAACATTCAATCAATTTCACACCACGAAGCAAAAAAACATGTATATAAAAATACAATGATTAAATTTTAAATTAAAATGTAAAATAACCATGTAATTTTTTTAATGTTTGTAAACAAGTGATGAATGTAAACTCAAGTAAATGTTAACTTTATATAAAATATTGGATGAAAAAATATATACACATACAAGAGGATGAAATGAATTTGATATTAAGAGTTGATTGCAATGTTATGAGTTCCCTCCCCATCTTCTAAACCCTTCTTGTCCTAATGTTGTAAAAACATATTAAGAACACACGTTCACTAATATAATAAATTAATAACATTTAAATATGTGATGGAAAACATATAGGTTAAAAACTTGCCAATACCCTAATTCTTTCAAATCGATTTCATAATCATTAGTGTGGAATAATATAAAAAAAAATCTTGAGAAAAAAAGCATGTAATTTTGTTTATAAGGAAACAAACTTACATTTGTATATGATGTAGGCATTCCATCAACACCTGCTGGAATATGAGAAAAGTGCAGAATTAGACTGTTGAAAAATTTTGAGGAGAGTCCAAAAAGGATGACATGTTACCTTCTCATATGGAGGGAGTCATGCATTTACATTTATATTCATCAGAATTAGAAAAAAATTCTTCAGTACTAGACTATATATTTCTTCCTTCCATATGCATAAAATTTAAACAAAGAGTATTTTTTGTTCAGAGAGTGGTCCAAGGGTTGTGAAGAAAATTTGTTGTGCCATTCGGGTCCTCTTCCTTGATTTGATAGCTTCCTCTGTCAAGGTCCAGAGAAACCTTGGAGAGTTGATCTAATTCCTTGTTGTGTTCTATGTACACATGAGTGAAAGAAATGTGTGAAAATCTTGATTGGAGTCTCTTGATTTCATCATGTATAGGAAGAAGAGTGTGGTTTCTCAATATGTGGGTGCCCTTCATTATATTAATGGTGAATAGTGAATATCCAAAAATATTCAACTGTCTGATATGTTTTTTAAGAACGAGCTGGAGCAAAAGAAATAAATCCATCATCTCACTATAGTTATTAGTTTTCTCCCCTAGGCTTGCAGGGAAAGAGAGAGTTTCCTCCTCAGAGAGGTGGAGGATTCCCCCTGCTCCTCCGATTGATGGTGTACCTTGAGCCAACCCATCAAAGAAATCACAGGGAATGATTATGCTAATGATTGGAGGAAGATATACTCTAGTTTGGGAGGGGACAATGTTTTGTTGAGGATAGATTGAGAAAATGGAGATACTAGAGATGGTAGCGTGAGATGGTGCTCCTTCCTTGTCATCGAAGATTGCATGATTCTAAGCAAGACAAATTTCCCAACAAACAATTAAAGGTATTTCCTTATACTTTTGATTGTGTTGGCTGGTGATTCAAGAGTGAAAAGCCTTAGAGATATGTTCCCCACCCCAATCGAGTTCAGGTCCCAAGAGTGAATAATATATGTCCAAATAGACCGAGTGTAAGTACAATGTATGAACAGATGATTGTTAGTATATTCATCCATTTTACAGAGGGCACATCTACTAGGGCTTGTGAAAGATATTTTTTGAATATTTTCCCAAGTAGGGGATTTGTTNTAGGTGTATATTAACCCCAGGGATGAATGACCAAATGAGATGATCCTCCTGGTCAGAAAGACAAACAAAATATATTTTTAAGGAGTGTGTATAGGTTGTCCATTGGGGCACAAATTAATCCTCCAATCCCAACTCCTCCCCTATGAGCCATCTCATGGAGCCAAAATCAAGGTCTTTGTTCCCAACTCGGTTTAAGAAAAATATGTCTCTTTGATTTAAGGAACAAATAAGAGCTTCTGGGAGAAGGTGATGATTTGAGCATCCAATCCACAGATCTTTACCAATCAAAATTTGAGCTCCATTTCCCACTTTCCAAATAAGCCAATCACCAATTAGGCGAAAGGAATTTGTGAAGGATTTCCAAATAATTGTCCCTTTTTTAGAGGACTTGTTTGTGGATCGGATCCACTCTATGAAGAGAGAGGAAGATGGGACATATTTTTCTTTTATGATTCTATGCCACAATCCATCCCCATCCACCAATATCTAGGCATTTTTTGTAGCCAAAGCCTTGGCGAAGAGAGAAATGTCTTTGATCCCCCAACCTCCTTGTTCCTTTGGTTTTTTGATGATTTTTCTTAGGCCAACACCAAAGGATTGGAATCCTCCTTCCCAACCCAAATAAATCTAAAGGCAAATTGACTAATTTTATGCAGAAATCCTTTGGAAACACATGTAAGAGAGGTCTAGTATAATGTGATGGATTCAATAACAAATTTTAATAGAACAAGTCTCCCATCCCTTGACATCCACCAATTGCACCATGAGTGTATCATATTTTCCACCTTTTTGATGAGCTAGGTCCAATAGGTCTTTTTGAATCCTTTTTCCTTTAAAATGAAGCCCAAGTATTTTAATCTCATTTCAGGGATTTTGATTTGGTTATCTAAGAGAGCAGAAATTGTGGTATTTTCCCTGTTGTTTAGGCCCCAAGCAATGAGAGTCGATTTTCCCATATTGATCTACATTCCTATTGAGAGGAAAAAGGAGTGAAGGATGGATTTTAGATTTTCTAGATATAGAAGAATGTCATCACAAAAGATGAGGATATCACCAAGAAATAGAAGATGTGTTAGAGAGAAATTTGTGGATATTTTTATTCCTTTGAAATGTCCTTGTGAAATAGCATCTGAAATAATCCTACTGAGACTATCAACCACCAAGAGAAAGAGAAGTGGGGAAAGGGGGTAGCCCTGCATGATCCCTTTTTCATCCTTGAAGAAGGGGGAAGTGGAGCCATTGATGAGTATGGAAAAGGACGTGTTGGTGATGCAATTAAGGATCCAGGTAACAAAGGAGTGTGAAAAACCCAGATGGATTAGAAGAAGTCTGATGTAGAGCTAGTTGACCCTATTAAATTGTTTTTCTAAATCTAATTTATATACAATAGCCTTTTTCTTCCCCAGGTGGATGGAATGAATCCCTTCTTGTGCTAATCCAATGGTTTGGTGGATTTTCTTGCCTTGGAGGAAGCCAAATTGTTCCCCAAAAATATTTTCAGAGAGGATTTATTTTATCTTGAAAGAAAATGATTTTGGAAATAATTTTATAAATATTTTTGCAAAGGGAAATTGGCTGGAAGTGATCAATGGAATGAGGGCTATGGATGTGGAGTTGAAAGGGGCCAAAATTTGTCCGGTGGTTTTGGAATATTCGATAGTCTTCATAAGATCATCACCCAAAATGTCAGAGGTGCCTGCATAAAATTTAGTAGTCAACCCACCTGGACCTAGGATTTTGTCCATTTGAAAACTATGTAGGGTCCTTTGAATCTCATCTCTAGAGACCTACACCATCAAAAGGTAATTTTGTTCTTGATCCAAAAAGATGGGGAAAAGACTAGCTACCCTAAGGATAGCATCAATGGTGGCTCTTGTGTCCATAGAGAAGAGAGATTTGAAGTGTGGAATACCTTCCTTTGCAATTTCTTTGAAATTTGTTTCCATCGTCCCATCATTCCTCTAGATCGACTAGAGTTTTTTTTGGACTTTCTTCCCTTTGCAAAGTTGTAAAAATACTTGGTGTTTTGATCACCTTCCTAGAGCCATAGAGCTATACTCTTTAGGTGTCATTCCTTCTCTCTTCCTAGAAGAATGGAACTTCTTTCCTTTTCTAAATGAATGATTTTTTATTTTTGTTCCTTAGTGAAAGCAAGATCCACTTCTTATTCCTTCCAAGTTTGTAGTTGAAGCTCAATATCCAGGACGCCCTGGTTTTCCTTAATCTTCTATTCCTTGTGCTAGGCTATGGTGGCTTTCTTCACCTTTTTCAGGTTGGCAAGGAATTGCAGAGGAGGTTACTCTACCAGGGATTCCATGTCTGTTTGAGGAGATCTAAATAACTCTGATCCTCTAGCCAAGTAGAATTAAACTTGAAGGGGTTGGGGGGGTTTCGAGGATCAGGGGAAATTTCAAGGAAGATGGGAGAATGATCCAAGACTCCCCCAAAGGTGAACCATTGATGAAAGGAGTATTTTTCTTAGATAAAGGATTTGGAGATGAGGAATTTTTCCATCCACTTAACAATTAGAGAGTCCCCAACACACATATTCTTCCAAGTGGGGGCATATTTGTTTGTCTATATGTCCAACATATTTGAGTCTTATAGGCCCTTGATGAAGAAGTCCACTAGTGGATCAATTTAAGTGGAGGGACCCTAGATATTACATGATCCCAGAGTGAAGTTCATATCTCCACCTATGATCACATTCATGTTGGCATTATTGATTGTGTGTTGTCATTGATGGAAACATGTACAGTAATTAGAGAAAATGAAGATTGCCTTGGGGCAAAGGAAGATCACCTTGTGGAAGAAGCAATTCGTGATAATTGTTGATCACAATAGGATCAACAATGATCCTATGATTCTAAATCTCAGGAGAGGTAGCATGGAGAGAATCCATGTATAGAAGGAGTAACGAAGCACAAGGAATTAATAGCTCGGGAGGGTTAGCGACTGAAGATATGTGCATAAAAGAATGCACAAATAGTTATTAAAATCTCAGGAGATATAGTGATGAACAGATCATAAGAAATAAACATTAATCAAAGCTCATAAGGGAAAGTGCATTGCAGAACGCAATAGGGATTGAATTCCCAATAGATCAACAATCTTGGTTCAGTTGGAATCCAAGTATAAACCCAAAATATTAGAAGATATAATGCACAGGAGGCTCAGAAGAGATGACACATAGGAGCTGTCCATTATCATTTCAGGATAGTCCAAGACCGTCAGATTGAGAGGAAGTGAGAGGTTGGGAATAATTAGATCTCAATCGACATATCTGAAGCATAAGCTTCAAGAGGTTTTCCAGTCATTAAGATGAAGGAAGGACATGAGCCGTCCGATCTAAGAAACATTTCGTGAGTTATATTGATCGTCCAATCAAAATAAAATGGAAGGATAGAATAAGCAAGGCCAAAGGCTCGAGATCCCGAATATTCTAATTCCTGACAATCGTTGGCGCATGTTAAGTTTTTAGCATCAAAGAAGGATCGTTAGATGAAGTCAAGTTACTCGAGGTTTATTCCGAGAATCTCACTCTAGGATAATTGGGAAGTGGGAAAAATGAATAACCTGAAGTCTCGAAGGTCGAAATGAATTTGGACCATTGATCTAAGAGTTGATCATAGTCGTTGGATAAAGGATTCATATGAACCCACCACCAGGAGGAGGACATGTCCCACATTAGGAGATCCACGTCAGCAAGGACACGTGGTGAAATCATATGGTGACAAGTGTCTAGGTCCAGTTGGAACTTTAGGTTACGTAAGTCATGAATCTAGGTGGCACGTGGCACCCACTTGGCCAATGCCAAGTCAATAGTGACGTCAACAAGTTATGTCACTCCAAGAGTTTGTCCTTCAGGGGAAACCAATGTCTACCATCAGAAACTACCTGAAGCATCGAAGGTCAAATTAAATGCTAATCATTGATCTAAGATACTTCGGATTCTCACATAACCGTTAGATCAAAACATAGTGGAAATATGATGTAAGCACTCCCATGTTGACCACTTTGGTGCTGACCAACTCCAATGGAAATTGGAATAATAATTACCTGGACCTTAGAAGTCACAATGTCCCAAAGTAAATATTGTCTGTCAATCTCAACCTTTGATTAAGTCATAGTCATTGATCAAGTACAGTGGAAGGATAGAGTAAAGAATAAATCATGAAGTAAGGCTAACCACTGATCTACTTCGGGAGCGTTCTCAACCGTTGATCAAGCATAGTGGAAGGATAGCGTAAGCGAAGGTGTTAACCGACAACAAGAGGTCACCACCGATTATGACTTATTCGGTAGGTTATCACTCTGGAGGAATTGAACTACTTTAGATTTCTAGTAACCTAGAGTCTCAGAGTACCGAAGCCCTGAAATAAGATCTGGACTGTTGAAAGTTATGGACACATGTCAACTCAAGATTAACACTTCAGTGAAATTTAGTCCGGGAGAATTGGAAGTTTATAAAAAGAACAAACCCCTGAAGCCACGAAGTACTGGAGGAAATGACAACCATCCATATCATGATTGAATCCCGACCATTAGATAAGGATAAGAAAATTGTGAAAAATGAGTCTTTTAAAAGTAATGATTAGAACATTGAAATGAAATCATGATAAACAATGAGGATTAAAACCGTGAATTGAATTTGCTCAAAATATAACACTCCTGAAGATATCACTTCGGAGATAACAAGATTTGGTGAAGAGAAGAAAATTTCAAAGCTCCAAAGCCCGAAGAACACGGTCCTAGCACTGGACATATGGAGGCTAAAAAGAAAAAGGGGAAGAATTCTGAAGCACGAAACATTGGTCTCGTGATAGAGGAATAAGGGTGAAATAAGAGGCAACGCTTAAATTAATAAACCCATGGTTCTATGCATATGTTCATATGAAAAAAATGGTTTGAAGGAAGTGCCTCCATAGAACACGATTTCTGTAACATTTGCAGTGACAGGCTTTTATCCAGAACAAAATAAAATGCAAAACAAGTGATTTGAAGTCTTTAAATCAAACTATTAATAATAATAATAATAATAATATAAATTATTATTATTAATTCAAATGAAGAGGTGTATGAAGAGGTGTGATGGTTCAAACAAAGAGACATAATGCTTCAAACTCATACCTATTGGGAGAATATATAAAGAAAGAAGTATTGTGAACAAAAGAAGTAGTTTAATTTGTTGAAGTATATATATTTATATATAATGGATTGAATGAAGGTTCATTCTATCAGGTCGGTGCATGTTTACAAGTTAGGTCTTGTATGATGATTGGATTCCTCACATCTCATTTGGATCTGACATCAACAAGTTGGGACTTGTTATGAGGGTTGGATTCCTCATTTCTCATTTGGATCTGAGAACTACAAGCTGGGTCTTGTAAAAGAGAGTTGAGTCTCTCATAATTGTTTGAATATGAAGATTGATCTTATGTATTCATTCAATTTAAATAAATAAATAAAATATTTATTGTTTTATATATTGGTTGAGAAATTGAAATAAATATATGTTTCTCAATTAATTTATGAAAAGTGGAAAATTGTCCAAAGTTTTGTGACACTGATTT
>SNQJ01S0030691.1:11745-24349 GCA_010110895.2 Picea sitchensis | reverse complement strand
GCCCATAAATGTTTATGCAAATGAAAGAGAGATCGTGAGTCAGAGAGAAGAAAGAGATACCCAAACTTCCTGAAGAGACCATGAGAAAGAAAGATTCAAAGACTCGATCTTCCAACCCATTATTAAACGACATGAGATACCATTTGCATCCATAGCCAAAAAGGACCATCCCACAATGGAGGGGGAGAGAAGCTTAATTGTTGTGTCACCATCCATCATTATTTCTTAAAGAAGAATGATATTAGGGTTACTTAAGTCTACAAGTCTTCCCAGTGTCAATATTTTTAAGGGGTTGGATAGTCCTCAGTAGTTGTATGAGAGAATAATCATGGGGGTCTAGGAATGGGGCCGATGCTCTAAGAGCCCCAAGTAAATATTTTTGTCTGCCAGAAAGCACTTCAAATTGAGCAATGTTCTTAGTCTGAGAGAGGTAGGACTTCTGACCTCTATGGAGGGTTTTTTTATCCAAATCATCAAGAGATCCCAAGCCTCCCAAACATCCTAGAGGGTCCTCATCATCCAAGTGAGAGGAATATATGATATTGTACTTCTAGGAAGGAGAGGATGTGCAGGAGGAGGGATGAGCTAGAGGAGTTATGGGGAGCTCAGGGGGAAAAGGGGAATCAGGGAGAAAAGGGGGAGCTAGGGGAATAAGAGGGCCAAAGTCGGGGTTTGTAATCCCAAAAAGACCGACCAGAAAGGAAATGTTGAGGGGATCCTGGGGATTTAGTTTTGAAGGGGCCTCTTGAATTGTACCACCATAAAAAGAATTTGAAGGAGGATGAAGATATGGAGGAAGCATACCCATATTTTACGTCTGTGAAGAAGTAGGTTACTTTTCCTTACAAGGGTCCTTTTGATCCAGTGGATGAGATGCCTCTACGACCAAAGATGGTGATGGTGGAGCCACTTCTTGAAGAAGTTGAGGATGGTCTATTTGCTGAGATGGAGTTGACTTCTTTAACCATTTCTAATGTTTCTCCCCCAAAGCATAGTCTCTATCCAAGTGCCCATAAACGTGGCAACGTCCGCAGTGAAAAGGTATTCCCTCATAATCCAACTCCTATGAATAGGAGTGACCCTGATTTTGGATAGTGATGCTTTCCACAAGACCGCTCGAGAGCTTCAAGATGATAAGGATTCTAGCCATAGCCATGTATCCAGATTGGAGGAAAGATAGGTTTACCTCGTAATAGAACCCCAAGGTTGTCCCAATTTCTATAAAAAATTCCTTTGACCAAAATATTAAAGGAAAACTTGATAAAAAGACCCAAATGGGAGTGATTTCAAGCCTGTCTGAAGATGCATTGAAGTCAAATGACCGTCTCTTGAAATAAAGGGTCTGGGGACCAAAGCTCCAACGAATTGCCAAAATTATGAGAGAGTCCTCCTCCAATTTAAAGATATAGGCCAATCACCCCTTTGCAAGAACCAAACTAAAGGGGCTGTATCCAAACATAACCCCAAAAGTTGACGCTGTCCAATTTTTGAGGGATTCCGTCATGGGATGCTTACTGGAAAATATGCCCACTAGACTTATTTGTTGCATTGTAGCGATATCGTTGAGACTAATACCATCCCTAATGTTTAGATTGATGGGTCCCTCTTGGTGCTTTATGAATTTTTTATAATTTTGAGGCCTGTCCATGGCTTGAGTCAGAGCCACAACGACATGGGTAGGTGGTTGAATAGTGCTAGAATATAATTGTTTCGATAAGAAACCACCGATGAAACCCACCATAGCTAAGTTTGAAGACAACCATAGATGGTGGGAAAGTGAGGGAGAGTAGTAAGGTAGTCGATGGACATAGTTACCATTAGCAGGGAGAGAGTAAGGAGAGGGGTTAATACAGGTTAATGGGGGGACGAGGGTGACATGAAGATGGGAGGTGGGAGGGGGAACAAAGTTCGGATGATGATTGGAGAAGGGAGGGGAGTCATCATGGGAGGAGGTCGGAGGGATTTAGAGGATTGAGGAATATGGATAGATAAGGTAGAAGGGATACAAGAGGGATTTGCACGAGTGGGGGGGCATTACAAAGCATCAAGGAGATTTCCAGCGAATGACAATAGATGTCGGTCGGGGGGAGGCCCAGATTTCCAAGCTCGACAATAAATCCTCAAAGAAATCAAGGAGTTCTTCCTCCTCCGAGAGGGTCTCAATATTGGACGTTGGACCCTGCAAGAAGGGGGTCAAGAGAACATTGCAGTGCTAAGCAAGGATTGTTACAGGTGTCTTGGGCCAAAACCCACCGTAAAATTGTAACTCAGAAAAAAGTGGAGGAAAAACATAAGGGAAACTTACTAGGAGACCGTGAAAACTTCGTCAAAAACATCACTGAGGCTTAGAAGGCACCAAACCTTAGACTGGAGAGAGACAAGGGAGTATGAATAGGTTCAATCCTATGGTAGAGGCATGACTGCCCATGTATCATTTTCTTAATACAAACCTGAGGAATATTTTTGGAATAATATAATATATTTAAAAGTTAATAAACTAATAACTCCAACTATATATAAACTAAAAAATAAATATATAATTAACAATTAATTATTGAAGGCTAATTATTGAAGGCATGGGCTAGAAAATTTCCGGCATACTTTCATAAGCTTATAATTACGCCAAGAGGCGCTCTACAACTCAGTGTGGGAGAGACATTCATGTAGCATAATGCATTAAAATAATAATAAAAAATAAAATAATATGTGTGTGTGAAATATTTTAATATATATTAATAGATTTTATAATATTGATATGTTATAGTCAAGTCATTATAGCTCAATCGGTTAAGGTGTGGGTTTCGTTTACTAGGAGACCAGAGTTCAATACCCTTACAATGAGTTTAGTCGAGAGGAGACACCAAAAAATTGAGCCATGTTAAGGGTTGGTACGACCTAGGCCGGGTGCGATCCCCAGATGATTTTGACGGCTTAGATGCCCCTGGGTTGTGATTTCTTAGCCAATGGTTAAAAATGTTAGCCCTGCAGGTTATAGGCACATTTCTAACAAACAAAAAAAATATTAATATATTATAAAATATTTTAATTATTAAAAATATATATATTGATTTGAATTTGTTTTGTTTCGATTTGTCTTAACTTCAATTAATAGATCACGAAAAAAAAGTAGTGATTACTAAGGTGTAATATATTTATGATTACAACATTTAATTGTATATAATAAAATAAAATATNTTCCCATCGAATTCTAGCAAACATCTTTATGAGTATGAGAGAATTCCCATCGAATTATACCAACTTATTTAGATATGGGACCCAAGTAATGAGAGGGAATTTTCTTCTCCCGTACATATACAGTAAATTATAATAATAACAAGTGATGCATGGCAATGTAGTCCCTCCCAGGTTGGAATGGGAATAAATGCAGTGTTACAGCAAGATTGAGTACAGACACATGGGAATAAGGTTGAAATACATGTGGTATCCATGCAGATGATGACTTTGTGGCAGCGTGTCACTGGCTAGTGACAATACATTTGCTTTTAGATGACCTCCTAAGGTTAATATGCGAATGAGGTAGCTTTTCCTGGGGTGTTTATATTTCAAACATGCGATTTAGAAAAATTCTGTCTAAATGACTTGCAAGAAAGGTTCCTGGAGAAAGGGAATAGGAAGCACAGACATTAAACATTCAAATATAGTAAACAAAATTTCCTGACATCCAACATAGTTGAATGCAAATTCGAATTTGTTTTCTTCGAAATTAATCGAATATTAATAACACACACAGTAACATTATGAAATAATAAACACAATTTCCTGACATCCAACATAGTTGAAGGAAAAACAATTTAGCATTTCCGAATTAGTTTTCTTTGAAATCTATCAAAAATTAATAATGTATGTTACATATTTATGGAATCTGTTCCATATTTTTGGAAATTTAAATGCGTTTGTCATATAGACTGGGATTGGGGCTCCCGCGAACCATAAAAGAAATAATTACAAGAAATAGGACTATAGAAAGAAGAAGTATGAAGTGCACGACGGTAGAGAGGAAGACCTGAAAAGAAGAAGTTAGAATTTATTAGTCTTTGGTTAGAGATTTCTATTTAAACATGTATAATAACTGGATTGATAAAAAAAACAAGATGACATCAGTATAGACTTACTATGAAGTAGATGTGTTTTTGTTGGTGTCATCGACAGTCGATGGAATCGTGCCAACTGGTTTCTACCCTTCGTCGATGAGGTTGTCCATTCTCCGTTGGAACCATTATTCAATGTAGCTTCTCATGGGGGCCACGTTGATTTCATCCTGGATTTCTATGTCGAGAAGCTCATTTTCTAATTTCCTTAGATCCATAGAAATACTATGCAGAGCCTGTTCAATTTCTTCATTGTGTGTCGAATAGTACAATAGCCAGTTCTCGACCTCATCTACACGATATTCAACTATGTTGTAAAACTTTTCAAAATAAAACCCCTTTAAAATATCAAGTTGTTCATTGAAGGCTTCTTTGGTCATTGACAAGGATTTGAGGATTAAGTTTGGGTCTTGAACCTCGTTAGTACTTCTGGCTAAGTCTATTTGGGCCAGGTGACTGAATAATTCTTCTTTTTCTGATATGGCTTGTTCACATGATTCAATAGATCTGCAATCTCTTAATTTTCTTTTGCCAGCATCCTTTTATTTTTTTGGTGCGCTTTGGGGAGGGGAGACCATCTTGTCTTCTTTTCAGATTCAAGCTGTTGATGGAATAGTTGGAAAAAAGGGTCAGTATATGTTCATAGAAACGTTGATCATATTTTAAATTCATCTGCAAATGTTGGTGCACATCATCTGCCCTCTTTCGAAAGGAAGCTATATTTTGTGATGTTTCCTAGGCTTCAGTAACTAGCTGCATTCTTTTCTTGATGTTATTCTCTACAATTGTTCTACACAATGCGAGGAAGCTGGAGGATCCTTTTAACTTGGCTGCAGGGGTACCAGGCATGGTTTTTTCTAAAGGACTGGAAAACTCCAGGGTAGCAATGAAAGCTTCCTCCAATTCCTTGACGCGGTCATTCAGTCTGGCATTCTGCACTTCAATTCCTCCAATGGAATCATGAAGAGCATCACTGGTTACACAGTGATATAGGGAGATTTGGGACGACTTCATTTTCCTAAAATTAATCTCTGTATGAGATTTGGCTTTCTTATTTGTTACATATCTCTTTTCAATGAAGATATTTTTAGATTGGTTGTAAAACAACGCTCTGGAATACGAAGGATTCATCTTCGTAAAAAATGTCGGTCTCAGCTATTTCCATTGCGAAACTATGGTGCACAACATCTGTGGATGGGATAATTTTGTGTATGTGCTCAATTTCAACTTAAACTTTCATATGCTCACTCTCAATTTTGGGGTCGTACCCCTGTCCTACAATGTTTTTTCTTTTCTTCGCTAGGGGAACTTTGTGAGAACTATCAATTTTTGTACGAGGAGGGTTCTTATCTCCTCCTCAGTTTGAATATTTATAGGTTTCTTTCTTACTAGGGTGGGCCGTTTAAGCGATGCTCCGTGATGTCATGCTCTTGTGAGTGTTGGAGGGGGACTGACCACTCTTCTCACCAGATACTTTTCCCTATTGTCTGTACAACTCATTCTCACTTTGTAATGTCTTTATGTTGCAATTGTCAGAAGCAGGAGTGTTGTCATCACTCTCTCTGTCTTTGGCCAGGCATCTATTGATAAAAGAGCTGCTAAAGCCAACTGATAGTAAATGTTCTCAAAAAATCCCATTAGGGTAGAACCCTTTTATCCTTTCATCATATGCCAGGTTCAAGTTCTTGAAATGGCCTGTGAATTCATCAATGTTGTTGACGTTTCTGCACATGAAGTCCCCGACTTTCCAGGGCAAAGGAATGAACTATTTTTTTTTTCTTTTCATGGAAAAAATACAACCAGTGTTTGTATTGCCTTGTTATTTATGTAACAAACATCTTGTCCGTGATGTGGCATGGAAGGAAAGTAGGATTTTATTTCGAGCCAAAGACCATTAGAATACTGCGATTTTCCTTTTGTTCAAGTGTGCCCTTCTTGTTGAAAAACCTGGTTTCCTAGCCAGACATCCGGGGAGCATATTTTCCTAAAAATAAATCTTTGAAAACTGAGAAAAATCCATTAAAAACCTCATATAAGCAATGGGAGGCCTTGTGCCTCCAGAGGGCCTAGTACCAGAATGTTATTGGGTTGAATTCACAGTTTATTTTCTTGGAAAGAGACAGTTTTGGAAATAGGCAGCAATGCACTATTGTGAAAATCAAGTAGGAATACATATAAAATTTATTCGATCCTTTGAATCATGATAGTTGGGAATAGATTTCAATGGAAATTAGCTTGCCCCAATCGAAAATGAATTGTTCGTTGACTGTGAAGAACAAAATATAAATAACCATACAGGAAATGCTTGTCCATGATTCCTGTCTCGTTATTCTTGTAAACAACCAAGAAATTTCCCATAATGGATTTCTAAAGGAACTTACCTACAACTTTGTGATATCTTCAGGAACTGCTGTCGGGTCTTCTAGGAACTGGGGTAATATGTCCAACCCGTTACCATGTTTTTCTAGGAACTATTTGCAGTCTTGTCCTCTGAAGGTCAATGTTGGCTCTGACAATCTTAACATCTTGTGGAAGACCTGAGGTGACAAAGAATTAGGAGAATGGTCGCGCAACAGAATGATTCTTTGGCTTGAAATACATTTTTCGGTGCACCAAGAGACCATCTCCTTACAATCAAAAACCTCAGGGATGCAGCCTGCACGAGCGATTCCAGAGGTCCAAATCACTTTTTTTTGGGTGGAACTGGATGAATAGTAAGAGTATGCCCTGGACCACTGGAATTTCTGGTCCCGATGTCCGAAGCTATTGACTGTATCTCCACAAAAATATTGTCACCCTGCTACCATAAGTTTACAAGAACATTTCTTTGCTCCAGACGATGTTTGAAATGAAGAGTTGGAAGGGATAATATAACGCTGCGTAAATCTTGGTCCAATGCATGTGAATGGGAGATTTCCTCGAGACTTTTGCTCATTAATGACAATTTCGACGGTTGTTGAATGATGCATTATTAGCATTAAAGACTTGTAATTGCATACATAGAAGTGTGAACATGGCAGATACAACAATGAGCAATTAAGAATTGGATATTTCTTGAATGAGCTAACGTGACGACCCGTGTTTGAGATGAACAATCAGAAGGGACAATATAACTCTGCATGGATATTGGTTTAATGCGTATTAGTGGGAGATCTCCTCAAGCGTTTCGCTCATTAATAAAAATGTTGACGGTTCCTGTATGTTGAGTTGTTGGCATGAAAGGTTACTAATTGCATATTAATAAAGAAGTATGAAGGTCGCAGGGATGGGAAAGAGCAATCAAGGAGTCTCTAATTATCGAAAGCGGTCGGGCAGGCTTCATAATAGGGTTACAAGGGACAACCATTGGAGGTGAGGGTGCGAGGGTAAAATTGTATGTATCAGAGAGGGCATGATAGGATAGTCCAGAGGTCTATTTGAAAATAGTGGAAGTCTAGGTAATGTTTGCAAGGCACAGAACAATGGAGGTGCAACAGTGAGCCGCCAATCTCAGAACCTACATTCGAAAAAGTGGCTCAAGTATGGAATAGAGAAACGAATGGGCGGATTCGTTTTCGCCAATATATTGAAACTTGTAATATATATTCCATTGAACCTTGGTCAGGTACAATAAACAATGACTAAGAAGTGGAGATTTCATGAACCCGCCAACCCGAGGTACCGTGAAAGAGATTCCATGAAATCAACAAATATGGAAAGTCATCGGACGGGCTTGAAAATCAGGGTGATGATGGTTCTCCAGGAGACATGACTTCCCGAAGGTCAAATTTTATATCACGGAAATTCATGAATGCAAAATGTGTACCATGGAAGAGGGGATGATATGGGAGTCTGGCGGTCAATTTGTATGTCAGACCCTTTTGCTCATTAATGACATGTTTAAGGTTCATGCACGATGAAGTGGTAGCATTAAAACTTGTGAATTGCATTTTCAGAGAGCAGGAAGGTGGCAGTGACAGGAAACAACAAGTAAGGAATGGCTAATTATCGAAAGCAGTTGACGACGCTTCGTAATAGAGCTACAATATACAACCAATAGAAGTGGGGGGGTCGAGGGTCAAATTGTATTTCTCGAGAGTGTTGACCGCAGAACATGTAACATGTAACATGGAAGAGGGCATGGTGATGCATTCATGTGCATAAATTGTATATTACGGAATTGTGAGTACTGTTTGCTAGTCGTGGAACATTGGAAATACAATCCTGAGCCTGCCAGTTTGGCAACCCGCAATGGAAAAATGTCGAAGTATGAAATAGGGAAAGGGAAGGGCAGACTCAATACACAAAACATGTACAATGAAATGGAGTAACAGCCAACCTAAGGCTAAGTATTGAAACGAACGATGGATGGTTGGTTTCATGACGGGGAATTCATGTAACATGGAAGAGGGCATGGCGATCAAAAAACTCAGAGGAATTGTATATCGTGGAATTGCGGGTACTGTTTTCTAGCCATGGAACATTGGAAACACAATCTTGAGCCCACCAGTCCAGAAACCCGCAATGGAAAAAATGTCTAAGTATGGAACAGGGAAAAGGTAGGGCATACTCGATACACAACACATGTACAATGCAATGGAGATACAACCAACCTGGGACTAAGTATTGAAATGAATGACAGATGGTTGGGTTTGTGATGGGGAATTATAGCATAGAAATTGTATATAGCGGAACAAGGATCACTGTTTGCAAGTCACGGGAGATTTGAAACACAATTTTGAGGTGGTCAATGTGGGAAATGAAAATCGAAAAAGTGTCCAAGTATTGAATAGGGAAACGCTGAGCCAGACTTGTTTTTGCTAAGGATCAAATTGTATTTCTTGGGAGTGTTGACCGTAGAACATGTAACGTGGAAGAGGGCATGATGAAGCATTCCTGCAGAAAAATTGTATATCGCAGAATTGCGGGTACTGTTTGCTAGTCGTGGAACATTGGAAACACAATGTTGAGCTCGTGAGTCTGGCAACCCGCAATCAAAAAAATGTCTAAGTATGAAATAGGGAAAAGGCAGGGAAAAATCGATACATAGCACATGTACAATGCCATGGAGATACAACCAACCTGGGGATAAGTATTGAAACGAATGACGGACGACTGGGCTCGTGACGGGGCATTCCAATGGACAAATTGTATATCGCAGAACTCCGATCACTGTTTGTAAGTCGCGGGATATTCGAAACACAATTTTGAGTCCGTAATCCGGGAACCCGCAATTGAAAAAGTGTCCAAGTATTGAATAGGGAAATGCTGGGTGGGACTTGTTTTTGCCAATATATTGAAATTTGTAATGGAATATCTTCTTTGCATGTTTCTGGACAAGTTCTGTACGGATGGTTAGACCTCGAGACTTTTTCATATTAATGAAGATCTTTACGGTTGGTGCATGATAGTGTTTTAGTATTAAACCTTTGGTGTTGCATATTTTGAAAGAAGTACGAGGATGGATGGAACAGGAAATAGTGTCGAGGAATTGGAGATTTCGTGAACTTGCCAACACGAGGATCTGAAATATGGTGACAAGGTCTCCCCAGAAGGCGTGAGGCCCCGAGGGTCAAATTGTTTTTCTCAAAAAATTTGAATGCATAATCTGTGACACATAAGAGGGGACGATGTCAGAGTCCATAAGTCAATTTGTATATGGCGGATGTTCGGGTGCCAATTTTTTCGTACCAAAGTGTTCAGTTGTCACTAGTAAGACCATAATTAGTGTATATTAGGAAGGACGTGAAGTCAGTGGGGATGGAAGGCAGTGAAAAATAATTTGAAACATTTGTGAGGCTTGGTAGAGTGAATACTGCGAGTTGGAGGAGTATACGGTGGAATCGTAGATCACAAAAGTTTTGAGTGCAATATGTATATCATGGAACAAGAAGTAGCAGAGTTCGAAAGCGCCACCCTAGCAACTGCGGCCATAAAATTGGCTATGTATGGAAATGAACAGCGGTCCAACAGTCAATTTGTATATGGAGGACGTCCAGGTGCCAATTGTTTGGTACCAATGTGTTCAGTTGTCACTAACAAGACCATAATTAATGTATATTAGGAAGGATGTGAAGTCAGTGGAGATGGAAGGCGATGACAGATATTTTGAAACATTTGTGACACTTGGTAGAGTGAAGATCACGAGTCCGAGGAGTTCGCGGTGGAATTGTAGATCATGGAAGTTTTGATTGAAATATGTATATGACAGAACAAGAAGCAACAGAGTTCGAAAGCGCCAACCCGACAATCATGGCCATAAAATTGGCTAAGTATGGGAAGGAACAACGATCGGTCGGATTCACAATGTGAGGATATTGATGGAGATGAAGATATGTCAGCCCGCCAACGCTAGAACCCGTGATCATAGAAAGGAGACTAAGTATATAACCAGAAAGCGATAATAGAGGGGAAGAAGAAAAGGGAAAAAGGGCTAAGTATCTCACAGTAGAACATATACTGTTCGTTTCTTAATGCCAATATTTTCCAACTCTTGGTGAGTTATTACTAGTAAAAGCATAAATTTCAAATCACAGTTATTTGAGTGTAATATGTATATGATGGAATAGGGGACATAAGAGTTGGATACATCAAACTCGGGACTCGGGGGTTAGATAATTGGCTAAGTAATGAAAGGAACTGAGGTCGGTCGGGCTTATGGTGTGTAGATATAGATAAATATAAACATCCTTATATATTTTGAAACATTTGTGATGCTTGGTAGAGTGAATATCACGAGTTCGAGGAGTCCACGGTGGAATTGTAGATCACAAAAGTTTTGAGTGCAATATATATATCACAGAACAAGAAGCAACAGAGTTCGAAAGCACCAACCTGGCAACTGTGGCCATAAAATTGGCTAAGTATGGAAAGGAACAACGACCGGTCGGATTTTTCATTTGATGATATTGATGGAGATGAAGATATGTCATCTTGCCAATTCTGGAACCCATGATCATAGAAAGGCGACTAATTATATAAGAAGAAAACAATAATAGAGGGGAAGAAGAAAAGGGAAAAGGGATAAGTATCTCACAGTAGAACATCTATTGTTCATTTATTAATGCCAATCTTTTCGAACCCCTGGTGAGTTATTACTAGTAAAAGCATAAATTGCAAATCACAGTTCTTTGAGTGCAAGATGTATATGACGGAATAGGGGACAAAAGTGTTGGATACCGCAAACCCAGGACCCAGTGGTCAGATAATATGAAAGGGACCGAGGTCGATCGGGCTCATGGTGTGCAGATATAGATAAATATAAGCATCTGCCAATCTTCGAATCCAGGAACGGTTCACAAATTACATTCAAATCCATAAGCAATAGAAAGAAAAAAAAACAGCGGATGGCTACGCTCGTGATGGGGCATTCCAGTGAAAAAATTGTATATCGCAGAACTTCGAGCATTGTTTGCAAGTCGTGAAAGATTCAAAACACAATTATGAGGCCATCAATCCAGGAACCTGCAATCGAAAAAGTGTCCAAGTATGGAATAGGGAAACACTGACCCGAACTTGTTTTCGCTAACATATTGAAATTTGTAATAGCTCTACCATTACCTGGGAAGATCTTTGCTTGTTCCTGGAAAATTTATGTAGGGATGGTTAGTCCTCGAGACTTGTGTTTATTATGGACGATTTTTACGGTTGTTGCATGATGGATTTTTAGTAATAATAATTTTTTGTTGCATATTTGGAAAGAAGTATGACGATGGGTGGAACATGAGACATTGACTAGTAATTGGAGACTTCGTGAACCTGCCAACACGTTTGTATATGATGGAGGTGCGAGTGCTAATTGTTTCATACTACTGTGTTCAGTTGTCACTAGTAAGACCACAATTAATGTATATTAGGAAGGATTCAAAGTACTTTGACACGTCTTGCAAGTTCGAGGAGTCCGCGGTGGAATTGTAGGTCACTGAACTTTTGAGTGAAAGGTGTATACCATAGAGCAAGAAGCAATAGAGTTTGAAAGTGCCAACCCAACAACTGTGGCCATAAAATTGGCCAAGTATGGAAAGGAACAGTGGCCGGTCGGATTCGTCATGTGAGGATATAGATGGAGATGAAGATATTTCATCCCGACAAACCCTGGAGGCCGCGATCTTAGAAATGTGACTAAGTATACAACCAAAAAATGATAATAGACGGGAAGAAGAAAAGGGGAAAAGGGCTAAGTATCTCACAGAAGCAAATCCACTATTCGTTTATTAATACCAATATTTTCGAATGCCTGCTGAGTTTTCACTAGTAAAATCATAAATTGTACATCATGGAAGTTCTTTGGCTGCAAGATGTATATGACGAAACAAGGGACATAAGTGTTGGATACCACAAACCCGGGACCCGGTGGTCAGATTATTGGCTAAGTACTGGCCAAGAGAGTTTTTATATTTATTCCAATAGTATTCATATTAATATATATTAGTAGATTATATGTGGTTCAAATTTAGATCATCTTCCAATTTGCAGGATGTTATTCAGGTTGAAAATTTCGTTGAAACCAATAAGCA
>SNQJ01S0030690.1:92319-120993 GCA_010110895.2 Picea sitchensis | reverse complement strand
AGCTCAATGATCTTATACCTCATCTAATTTTGTAAGAAAGTCTAACTTCCGCTTAGCATCATGATCAATTTCAATTTGTTTTAGTCTTTGTTTCAGAGTTCTGTTTTCTTTCTTTAAAGACAAGTTTTGCTAGTATATATGCTTGAGCTGCCTTTGTAAAGGTAAAGACCTTTCTACCATTCTTTTGTTGTCATCAATGGCTTCATGACATCGATTAATGATTTTAAATGCATCCTTCATGTGTTATCTTTTTTCCTCCCTGAATTGGATGATAGTATCTTATGCTTCCCTTAACTTATTTTTTACCCTTTTACTTGTCCTCTCAACAAATTGCACCCAAGAATTCGAGAAATGAATTTGAAACACCTTCCTGCACTACACTAGCACTGGTGTCCAAAATATCATAGGTACCTTCTATTTTGACATCATAAGTTTCCTTATGATATCATATAAGATGCATAAAGTGCAGGAAAGAAATTGCATTTGATAACATTGGCTCCAATGGGGATGGTGTCCACGCTATGAGGCAAAAAATAACATGAAGACCTATGTCCAATTGGGTTGGTCCCAACTCAAAAACTGCAACCTACAAACCTACAGCCAACTCATTATGCAACTAAATACAAACTGCAAATTGGAACTATATTGTACACTAATAAAGACTACCATTTCCATCTTAAAACACATACGGAAAAATGTCAAAATAGATGCTCATAGTGTTGAGCTTATTCAGATTGTTACCTACACTAAGATACTAAATGAACTTTCCAAGTCAAGTGAAAATAAAACCCAGTGTAGCCATGCAAGTTCTTTGTCTGTTGTTTGATATTTTTGCATGTCCTTGAGAGGCAAAGTGAGAAGCCTACTTGATGGAAACGTTAATGAAAACTTGCAAACAAATTCAACGCTGAGAAAATATAAAAATTTGGGACTGTTTACCACCTGCAAGCATGAGGGAAATGGATCCTTATAAGAATTAAAATTTATGTTGAGGTCATCCAACAGATTATGACTCAGTTCTAGGTGATTTATATGTTGTGAATCCACCATTTCATCTGCATTTTTTCTCTCATACAAATCTCATTTAGAGTTGTCATGAAAGTATTGAAAGTCTACATAAAATTGTTGTAGTAAAACCCTTGCCGAGATGAAAGATGGATAATTATGACACCATTTGATCATTAATTTTATTTTCATATTTACAACTTATCATAAGTTGCAAATTTTCACTGTTGAAACTCTCCATATATAATGCTACATGGTCATCAAACACATGAGAATATTGCTACAATTTGTTGTCGATTTGTTCCAATGAGACTATATGACCTTGCATTAGCTCACACCTCTTTTCTTCAATGATGATTTTAAATTTTCTCTTCAGGAACTCAAATGAAGCAACAAAACATAATGGCAGAGAATTGCCTTCAACTGATTCAATATTTTCTTCATATTCAATAGCATAACTGGGAGACTGCTGAAAATAATTATTTCCTGATGGAGAAAAAGCAAATGGTTGCTCTAGAAAATCAACACCAAAATCGACAACATAATCTTCATCATACTCATCATACTTGGGAAAATCATGAACTTATGCAATGTCATCTAACATGAAAAAACTTGGGACATCAACTTGCTCTTCAACAGGTTGATTTGCAAATTCACTTTCATAACATTCTTCATTGAAAATTTCGAAAAAAATCATGGCAAAATCAACATTTTTCTCATGATGAAAAGACTTAAAATTCAAATCAGCAACAAAATGTTTTGTAACAACAACTTATGGATCAAAAAACTATTCATTATTCTCTGCAAATATATTAACATTAGAAACTTCAAGAAAATGCATGATCTTATTAACCCTCTGCTCAAAATTTAGATCCATTTCTTTTTGTTCATGGTGACTCTCATGTTCTTCTATATCCAATTTTTTTTCCTCAATATGACCTGGAATCTTTCCACAAGATTGAAGGTTATATTCCACTTCATGTGCATCAAGAAACATCTACTGCAAGGACATAAAATTCCTTTCCATGAGAAGAAAAGACAGATCCAGATGAAAGGATGTTGCATAACACAACATAGCAGCAGCTTATGGGGGTTGAATTCCTTTAGGAATCTTGTAATACAATCGAGAAAACATTCTACTAAACATAGAGATTGTTTCATTGATCTATCTCTTCATGGCACATAACTCAGAAAGGTATTGATCCAATGATTTTCTCTTAGCCCAAGATTTCATAAAAATTTCTTTCATTTCCTCCCATGAGCTGATAGATTTAGGCTATAAGTGTATGAACCAATATTTAGCATATCCTTGTAGTGACTGAGAAAAGGCTCTCATGCACGCATCATCATGTTTAATTTCAAAAATATCTGAAAAATGATCAAAAGATTGAACATGTTTTTTGGCTGAAATCTTCTCAAGTTCCCCATCGAACATAGGTAGGTGTTGGAGTTACTTCACACACACCTAGTATTTATTTTTCCTAAGGTTTTTCCTTGTTTATTAGTCATTATCCAGTATCCTATATTTTAGGAACAATATTCCTCTAGGGAGAATATTCTCTTCAGTTTTCACTTCAGTTTGACTAGTTGAGTTGAGTCTAGATGTTGCATTGGCTTTTTCACCATGCAACATTGGGATCATCACCAACTAATTCACATTCTCCTTGCTATCATCACAAAAATAAAGAATTACCCATGATTCCCTTATCTTCTCCTCATTTCACTTTGTTTCAGATAGTTAACTGAAGGCTGGTAGACTAGTTAACTCAACTAGGTGGAAGTTCATTCCCCTAACTGCCTGAGAGACTAGACTAGGTGGAAGTTTACTCCTGTAACTGGTGGTGTGTGTCTATATCACTCTAGACCACCACTATGGCACATTGGATTCTCCTCTAGTGCACATTGGTTGAGTTATACATTCATTATTCTTAACGATTAATGAGAATTCTTCCATTCTTTCTCTCTTGCTTCTTCTTTCTCAATTTCTCTCTACAAATGTGTGTGGTATTTTCTAGCTAGATCTATTCTGTGTAGTTTCAAAAAATTTGCATGGTATCAGAGCTGACGGACTTCTAAGAAAAATCTACACCAAATTATTTTTGTAGGTACCAAAGATTGAAGAAAATGGAAAAATGGAATTCCCAAAATAATTCATTCTTACACCTTACAATTACTTTGCATGGAAGGAGTGAATAATAATGCATATCTAAACAAGAGGATTGTACAAGTTAACCTTGAATACATAGATAGAACTGAAATCAGCCATAGAAAAATCCAAGTATCTAAATCGAATGGATGAAGCATTCATAACAATTTGCAGTCTCATCTCTTCTGATCTCCTTTTTCACATATCTTCCTGTAAAACCCCCAATGAATATTGGACCACCTTAGAAGGGCTCTTTGGAAAATAGGATAATATGAGGGGACACATGCTTGAGGTGGAATTTCTCACATTGAATCCAAAAAAATCGACAATCTCCAAGATTTCTTTACAAAATTCAAGGATTTACTGTCGCAACTCAAATCTTTTGGGGTTGATAAATCTAAGGAGGAGAAACAAATGGTTCTCACCATTCTCTCCAAACTTGGTCCTGAATTCTTCATGTTCATATCCATGTTCCACTCAGTCAAATTCTCCTCTGGAGCCACCTGGAATATTCCTTCTCTTGAGGAATTTATTGAATCCCTGACACAAGAGCAAACCAAGCTCATCAACATGGGAAAAATCAAAGGCCCAGAGGCGCATGCACTTACTTTGAAATATGGAAGCCATGAATATCATAAATCTAAATATAAAGACAAAATGAAAGCTCATGCAAATCCAAAGAAGGAAGGGTACTCAAAACCCTTCACTGATTCCTCCATATCCAAAGGGGGAAAGGGAAGAAAAGGGGAGAAATGCATATACTTCCATAAAGGATTTCATCCAGAATCTACATGCATGAAAAAAAAAATATATCTAATGACTCAAATACTTCAGAAAAATAAACTTGGATATCGAATTCTCGAGGGTTCCAAGAAGAAGAAGCCAGCATATCAGAATCCCAAGAAAGGCAATTCTAGCCATGCCTTGATTTCCATCAACTCCTCTCTCGATGCTTGGATAGTAGATTCAGGAGCATCACATCACATAGATTCCACAAAAGTAGTATATTATTCATTGGATGCATGCAAAGGTCCTCATATTATGATGGGGGACAACTCTCCATTTGAGGTCACCGACAAAGGAAGGATTGAACTCACCAATGAAAGATTCAAGAATGTGTTGCATGTTCCCAAACTTTCCATAAATATTCTCTCCATGTATCAGATGAAAAAATCTAGCATCGGAAATAAATTCATATTCACACCTAATGTAGTGGACATATATGACATGCAAACCAATTCTAGGGTTTCTACCGATGAGGTAAATCATCAATCTAGATTGTATACATTTTCTGAATTTATTGAAATAGATTTTTCTTTACTGCTTACCCATGCTGTTGAAAGTAGTAGGATATGGCACGAAAGGTTCGAGCATTTGAATTTTATTTATACGAAACAACTTAACAATAAAATATTGGTTCATGGTCTACCAGACATCCATTTCTCCAAAGGAATCTGTGAGGGATGTGTTCTTGGAAAACACCCTCAAGAGAAATTCGATAAAGGAAAGACTCAGAGAGCTTCCTCTCCTTTAGATATGATCCATAGTGACCTCATGGGTCCTTTTCCACATCCATCAATAAAAAAATTGAGTTTTTTTCTAATTTTTGTTGATGATTTCTCACGTTTCACATGGATTTACTTTCTTAGGATAAATAATGAGGTCTTTCAACAACTCAAAGATTTGAAATCCCTTGTTGAGACATAGTACGGAAAGAAAATCAAAGTTCTTCGAACGGATAACGGGGGAGATTATTTCAATCATGAGATCCAAAATCTTTATTATGAGGCAGGGATTCAGTTGCAGCACACAATTCCCTATACTCTGCAGCAAAATGAAGTTGCTAAGTGGAAAAACGGATCTCTAAAAGAGATGGCATCTTGCATGCTACATGCAAAGTCACTACCACCAAGACTGTAGGCCGAAGAACTTAATTGTACAACCTAAATACAAAAAATATCTCCCCATAGATCTTTCAAGGATAAGACCCCCTACAAGGCTTGGAGCGGCCTCAAACTAGAATTGACCCACTTTCGTATTTTTGGTTCACGTGCATGGGCCTAGACTCCCTCTAAAAAGAGGAAGGAACTTAATCCACAGAGCATAGATTGTATCTTTGTTGGATACCCCGACGATGTGAAGGGATACATACTTATTTATATTTCCTCAGACCAGCTCATCATTGAGTGAAGTGTCCAATTCAAGGAAAGTGTCTCGCATGTACCTTAGCAGTTGCATGCAAACACCTTCATTCTTCCACCTGTCTGAGATGATGAGTGTGCACATGCCGAATATTATTCAGACGAGAGTTCTGATTCAGAGGAGTCATATGATCCAGATACAGATTCAATATAGTCAAAGCATATAGATGCAGATGCAGAGCTAGAGCAGAGGCCTAAGTCGGACCAGACTACTCTTCAAGATGCAGGGGATCTTGTTGGTGATCCAGTCAATACTAGGAGGACTCGATCTGATTTTGAGGAGCCTCCTATTGCACTTACTTCCACTGAACCATTTCCCTCCAGGCATGTTTTCTTGGTTCAATATTCAGATCCAAAGTCTTATGGCAAGGCTGTTGGAAATCCCTTTTGGGAATCTGCCTTGTAGGAGGATTACAACTCCCTTCTCGAGAACTAGACTTGGGATCTGGTTCCCCTTCCTTCTAGAAGGAAACTTGTCATATGCAGATGGGTCTATAGGACCAAGAGCGAAGCGGATGGACATATTAGAAAACACAAAGCCAGACCTGTTGCGAAAGGCTTTCAGCAGGTGCATGGCATTGACTATGATGAAACCTTCTCTCCAGTAGTGAATATGGATTCCATACATTTGTCACTTAACATTGCGGCAACCAAGGGATGGGAATTCCATCAGATTGATGTGAAGAATGCATTTCTTCACGGTGATCTTTATGAGGAGATATATATGGAGCAACCCCATGGATTTATGTAGGATTCCTCTTTAGTATGTCGACTGAAGAAATCTCTTTATGGCCTCAAGAAAGATCTGAGGGCATGGTATGCCAAGATGGACTCCTACCTGTTGTCACAGAACTTTGTATGTTGTAAATCAGACCTGCATTTCTACATGCTCAAGACGACTGATTCGCTTCTACTCTTAGTTATGTATGTTGATGATTTGAATATCATCAATTTCTCAACTTAAACGATTGTTGCAGTCAAGAGGATTATACATGACAATTTTTTTATGATGGACATGGGTCCACTACACTTCTTCCTTGGACTCGATATCAGTCAGGATGCATCAGGCATCAAACTATCTCAGGCCAAGTATGCATGAGATCTCCTTGAGAGATTTCACATGACAAACTATAAGTCTGCTCTGACTCCTTTCCTATCAGGATTCAAACTTGAGGATGGTGGGGACACTCCACTGGTTGATAGCACACTGTAGAAACAAATAGTGGGCAGCTTGTTGTATCTCACACACTCAAGACCAAACCTCTCCTATGTGGTTGGAGCAGTTTCCAGGTTCATGCAGGAGTCGCATGAGATACATTGGAAGGCTTCAAAGAATATCCTTTGATACATACATGGCACCATCACCTATGGGATTCATTATGTAGTAGACTCCACATTAGATCTCATCGGGTTCATTGATTTTATGTGGGTTGGAGATAGCACTGATTGCAAGTCCACATCTGGTTACTCACTCAATCTGGGTTCCAGGCCTATCTGTCAGTCGAGAAAGAAGCAGGTTGTTATTTCTCTTTCTTCAGTCGAGGAAGAGTACAGAGGGGTAGTTAACTTAACCATTCATGCTATGTGGCTACAAAATTTTCTAATTGAGTTGGGCATTCAGTTTCATCAATCGATCGTCATCTAGTGTGAAAACCAGAGCACTCTAATGTTCTACAGAGATCTAGTTCAGAGGTAGTGGACAAAGAACATCGATATCCACATGCACTACATCCGGGACTTAGTACATGAGGGGATCATCGATCTATAGTTATGTCCTTCAACATAACAGATGAAAAACATCTTCACCAAGACCTTCACTGAGCATAAGTTCCATTCTCTGCAAAGTCGTCTTGGAGTGAAGGATACAATTTCCTAGAAACTGTCAATTCTTCTTTTAACCTACATTGTACCTTGAAGGGGGGTTTTCCCATGAGGTTTTCCCTCTTTCCTCACTGTAGTTCAATGTATCTTTTGTATTTGGGTACCTAATATGGCCTCATTGTCGGGACCCATTCTTTATTTTACCCATAGTGATGTTCAGGGAGGGTGTTGGAGTTACTTCACACACACCTAGGATTTCATTTTCCTAATGTTTTTCCTTGTTTATTATTCATTATCCAGTCTCTTATATTTTAGGATGAATATTCCTCTAGGGAGAATATTCTCTTCAGTTTTCACTTCAGTTTGACTAGTTGAGTTGATTCTAGATGCTGCATTGGTTTTTTCACCATGTCTATTACAGGTGAATCCTCCTGCGGACAAGTGGATTCCCTCTTGGTCTCTAGACCCCTAATACCAAGATAGAAAAGGTGATATCATTGGTCACTGACATCCTTTTAGATCTAATTAAGCTAATATATGAAGAGGAAGAAGAAAAATATGTACCTTGTTAATGACGTTTATCCTCACAAATTCCAGGTTGAGCTTCAATCCTAAGCTCCTCGATAGGTCCTGTAGAAAAAACAAAGATACAATGAGCTTACTATTCTACTGATATTATCTCAAATGTAGATCTATCTACTAGAGACAAATTTATGTGGAACAAACACAAACTTGAAAGAAACAGGCCAAACGTATATGTGTATTAATGAGAACAAATGAAGAGTACTTACAATCCTTTGATGAAGGTGCAACAACTTCTTCCAGCTCTCCTTATCCAACCCATTTGCTCAAGTAATGTAGATTGATTATGCTTCAATGGTATCTCACTTATGGGATCATAAGTTTGGTATAATTCTCAATCTCCATATATCAATACCACTCATGAGATCATAAGTTAGGTGCTTCACTATTCTCTATCATGTACCTTTCACCATGAGAAGGCCTCCTTATATAATCTTGGAGAGACCCAACTACTTGAGAGATCTTTGGGAAAATTTGAGGATTCCTCTCCTTCAGTTGTGTATCTTCCCTAAGATCATGCCTTGAACTCATATTCAAATCCAACCAATTTCAAAGATTGAGGGGATTCTTCCCTGATTTATCTCTACAAACCAAAAATTCGCTCAGAAAGGGCAGCGCTCCCCCAAAAGGGTGTTTATAGAATTTCAATGCTCCCCCAAAGAAGACTAGGAAGTGTTGGTGCTCCCTGGTAGTGGGTAGGGGAGCGCTTCCTTCCAAAAATCATTTTTAAGTGGTTTTCTTCATGGAAAATGCTTTGTACTCCTCATCAAATGATTTCTCCTTCTTAAACCAGTCTTTGAAGGTGTCTTAAGTGTCCTTATGATGTCGTTAGAGATAGGACATAGGCAAGATGGTAGTATGATGTTTGCGACACTTGTGACACTTGTGGTCAAGATGTGACACTTGTGGACAAGATGCGACACTTACAGCACTTGTAATGACGATACTTGCGACACTATTGAAGTGAGTAATTTTGATGTGTAACAAATTTCCCCCCAAAGTGTGAAGTCATAAGACAATGATGACTGAAGTACTTTGTATAATTTTTCAAGAAAGGGTATGGACATGGAGAGACTGGAAAAAGATACACACAACCATCAAACAAATATTATGACATGTTTCAAACCCAAGGCAGGCATACCTATGCTTGAGTGATAAATACCTTTTCAAGTATGGTCGCCATAGAATACACTACAGATCCATAATTATATTGACAAAAAGGTATAGCCACCGAAGATACAATGTGGATCTATACTCCTATGACCTGAACTGATCATAGCCACAAATAATACACAGTGGATCTACGAGATGACAAGACATAGCCACGACCAATACAAAGTGGATCTATGTTACAGTGTATGTGTCAATGTTCAAAGAAACTCCTTTGCAACCTAGGCAAAGTACATACAAGAGAGATGACTCAACCTAGGGTATTCTTACTGATCCCAATGTAGTACAAATATAACCATCTGAATAGATGTCCTAATGTCGAACATGGCAGAAACCACTTGATTACCGGTCAATGAGGTAAATTGTTAACAAGCGCAAGGGAGATCACCATTGATGTAAATGATTCCCAAGGTACTCTAGTACATTCCAACGAATGTGAATGGATGAGATGAAGTCTAACATCTATGGAATCATCCGATCAGGGGTCAATGATTGAAACCTATTGTCGGACGTGAGGAGGCCTGCCATTGAGGCATGCAAGTCCCAAAGTACTAACTGGTTTGTATTTCTAGCTCTTGGATAATGTGATGAAGTCGACAGGAACAAACTCGTAGAATAAGGGCCTTGATTTATCCCCCATCAATGACACGAAATAGACACAAAGATGTAATTGTTGGATAAAATGAACATGGACTAACACATGTATTGAAACAGGATATTTGTGATGGCTGAATCTCGAAGCAGATACTTCCCTTGAACACTGAGGCATAACAGCGGAAACTTGACAGGGACCAAAACTTGATAATGAAATGGATACTGTGACTTACGTCGGGTGACCCAAAGGAGTAAGGAAACTCAAAGGATTGGTTCAATGCATAGGTTCAACGGATTGAAATGCGTGCAAAATAAAATTTCGTGTTCAAGGGCGACTATAAGGATTACTAGTAAAGTTCTCTAAAACTGCTTGGCTTGCTTCTTTATTTTTTCCCCCATCCAGATAGATGAGTACCTCTTTTTGGTTTAATGAGCTCGAGGAGGGTAACACATGCTTGATATAACTCACCTTCGGTAAGTTCCTCTTCCTTTTTTTCACGAACTGGAAGAAGTAAGGATTTGGTCCCATATGGCCCCTTTAATGTATGATTGTTTAACGAGTACAAAGAAGGTAAAATCAGTTGTTTTTCATATTTAGAGAGTCTAAAAATGACTTAAAGTCAACTCCAATGTTGTCCTTTTTCATAATGTTATTCTTGCGAAGCCAAAAAAGAGATAAATTATCACCCGAAAGACGCCCTTTCAAACCTTTTAACGAGTGGAAAAGGAAGGAAGATCACTCGGAAATATTTTCATGTTTAGAGAGTTTGAAAAGAGCTTAAAGGAGACTCCAGGGGGTTCCTTTTTCGTATAACCTTTATGAGTCCTAAAAAGTGATAAAAGTATACTCGGTTACATTCTCATGTTTTTATGAGCACAAGAAAGAACAAAGACTAAGCTTGGTATGCCCCCAGCTTGAAAGCTAGTGGCTTAACTCCAGAATGATCATCAAAGTTTGGAGACATGCCCCCCAAGCTTCAATTCATTCACTGACTGTGAGGTTATCACCAATTTCTGTACTAGATGGAGAAAAAGGGTACAGGTGGATGAACTGAAGGTTCAAAAATGATACTTAACGAAAGACTCGACTTGACATCTACGAGATCTAGAAAAAGACTCGACCTAACAAGAGAGGTGACTGTTTCATTTTTTAATGAGCTTGACACAAGAAAAGAACTATGCTCGGGGCTCCAGGTTCAATCCCCAGATTTTTGTTTCATTTTTTAATGAGCTTGTTAAAGAGATAAAAAACTATGCTCGTGGCCTCTATTTCATTTTTTTAACGAGCTTTCCACAGAGAAGAGAAATTATGCTCAGAACCTCTATTTCATTTTTTAACAAGCTTGCCACAGAGAAGATAAATTATGCTTGGAGACTCTTCTTGATCACGACTTCCAAGAGGATAACGGTTTGGAAGGACACCATGTCAAGGGAAAAAACTCGGTCATGGCTTCCAAGAGATATTCACTGGATGGAAAAAGAATTCTCTGGAAGGAACACATGTCGAGGGTCGCATCAGGGGTAAGGAGATCAAGATCCAATATCCCTACCGAAGAGATCACCATGTCAACTACCAGATCTAAGTCATCGGAAGTTGAATTCATGGGAGACAATGCCACATAATTGACCTGTGGCAGGGTGATACCAACTGCATATAAGAACCGTTAAGGGAGGTCATTGGGTTGATGGTCAAGTCAGGGCCAACGAACGAAATTTGATCAATAGTCACCATTATTCCATCGTGCAGGAAATATATCACATGAAAAAGAATGGACACAATAGCTTTCATGGCATAGAAATAATCACACCCAACGAGTAAATCGAAATCCAAGGGGTCCTGGACTACCATAACATCAATAAAATAAATTTACCCTCCCAAAGTTACGGGAAAATGAGGAAGGATCCCTAAAGGGTGAATGGTTCTTCTGTTAAAAGTGAACAAAGTTTGGGTGACCAGAACAAGCTGAGGATAACCCAAATCTTTCCAAGCAATAGAGGACAAAATACTAACAGAAAAACCTTCGTCTATCAGTGTCTGAGGAATGACCAGACCACAAACCTATACTATTATCTTGAAAGGAATGTGAGAGGGAAGACAAGGTCCATTTAGCACACCCCAATAAAAAAGGATGGCCTCATTACTTGGAGGGGATTTCGCAAGAGAAGGAGGAATGCCCCCTGTCATGGTAGATCCTGTATCAATGAGAAAAGCATGGGGAGTATTGGGTTTACTCTCTAGAGGGAGAGTAGGATCGATCGATGGTGGAATCGGATCGACCACTTTGGCACTCTTCAGAGGAGGTGTGGTATTGACCGATGATGTAACCGGATCAACCACTTTGGCACTCCTCAAGGGAGGAGTGGGATCGATCGATGGTGGAACCATATCGACCACTTTGACACTCTTTGGATGAAGGGTGGGACTAACCAATGACGAAACTAGATCAATCACTTGGGATTCACTTTTCAGATGAAAAGTGGGGCTGATAAATAACGAAACTGGATCAGCTACGTTGGTGAGTGGTTCAACCAAGGATGAAACTAGATTGACCACCAGATCAACTGGATTGACCGAGGATGGAACCAGATTGAACATTATACAACTAACAATAGTTTGAGGGAAATATTACGATAACCTTTTGGAAGTTGAATATTTTCCAAAAGATAAGAAGCCTTGTCCATGCGAGGAAAAAGGTGAGAGTAACGATCACCTTTGCATAACATGCAAGGAAATTTGACAGTTGTCTTCTTCTTACCAACATTAAGATCACTAGTTGATGGGGTGTCACCAGCATGTCTAACAGGGGCTGATGACGTGGAGGACCAGACTTCTAAGACCTTGGGAATACCATGGAAATCCCTTAGAAAGTGGTCACCCTTACAAAGACTGCAAGGGAATTTGGGTTTCAGATTCTTCGTTTTAATCTTATCGACCTTATCAACACTCCTAGTACTATTAAAATTAGTTGGTTCATTGGATCCAACATTTCATGTAGTTGGAGGCTTGGCCCCTTTCTGGTTCCTCTTCTTCTCTTTTCTCTTCTTCTTCTTCTTATTAACATGGTTACTCACTTCAAAGCTTTCACTAGGCGAAGAAGGAGAAATGGAAGGATACATGATGGGTTAAGAAGGAGAAAGGTCGACATGAGGTTGATGTGTGGGTGGTGTGGTTACATCTGAAGCACCCGCATTCGAGATCACTGAAGTGGAAAAAAACCATACCGGTAACCCAATTGTGAGACCTGGAAGGCTCAAAGTAGCGATGTAAGGAGGACGAATGTTTCCGTAAGAAGGAAAAATAAAGGGTTCTCCCGGAGCAGGAGTTGCTCCATTGGTAGTTTTGGGAACTGACGCCATTGAAATAAAGATCCAACCTAGATTCTGCTAGCGAGAACAAACAGCACACGCTAAAAATCTAGTAAGCAAGCAAACAAGAAAAATATTCTCACAATGAGCACACTAGTTGGTGATGAAATCCAACGTCATGAGAACAAAGTAAGAAAGGGTTGATATAGAATGGGTGGAAAATTTACGCCGACGACCTGCTTAATGGACTTGCACCCTAGTGCAAGCTCCCACACATAATCGTGGGTATACCCTCCAAGGAGCCCGAGTGAGTCTGGCCAACATTGATTCTAGGTACCATGAAGACTTCCCCCTCCACAGTCACCTTGTGTAAAGACCCTAAAGATATAGGCCGCTAATTTTACCAACTACAACAGTGATGCCTGGGGAAACAATCGACAGTCCAATCCACACGCAAGGGCAGGGTATCTAGCCCAAAATCAACTTGAAAGGATTCCACTCATCATTGTGGGTATACTTTCAAGCGACCCCCATAATAAGCAGAATCTCTACACCAAGACCAACAAATAAGGGTGAGTAACTCTTCCAGTCTTAACGCGACCTCGTGATTGACCCTTGTGTGAGAAGGGATTCCCAGGATAAAATGCAGCAATTGGATTTCATCGCTCCCTAACACAAGATCCTATGTTTGTTTGCATCTTTGGAAAGTTATCTTTCAGACCTCGTCCACTCATTATTGTGGGTATACCTTCAAGCGACCCCCATAATACGTAGAATCTCTACACCAAGACTAGCAAAACATGGTGAGTAACTCTACCAGTCTTAACGCGACCTCGTGATTAACCCTTGTGTGAGAAGGGAGTCCCAGGATAAAATGCAGCAATTAGATTTCATCGCTCCCTAACACAATATCCTATGTTTGTTTTCAACTTTGGAAAGTTATCCTTCAGACCTATTCCAAATCCCTACAACTAATCTAATGTAGGTTTGCTACCAGAAAATGTAAAAATGTCTAATCAATTTTTAGTTTAGCGCTTGATTTTTAAGGTTGTTGTTACTCAAAAGGAAAATGGCATGGACAATATCAGGGATGATTTTAAGGATGGAAATTTGTTTGAAAATGTAGAAACCTTGGCGAATCTTACTAATCCTTCATATGCCAACTATAAACTTTTGGGGATATTTTTGTAAAATTATTCAAATTTATAAGGATTTTATATAGTTTTTATAAAATTTTGGCGATTTTTTAGGTAAAATAATTTTATCCTAAGGAATTTGGGCGAATCATTTTTAAAATAGCGAATCTTGTTTTTGCAAAAACCATGGAAAATTAGCCCATGAGTGAAATTTAGCCCCTAAAATCATCCATGGAAAATATGGTGTTTTGACTGACTCAAAATTTATGCAAAGAGATGAAAATGCAATCTTTTCATTTTGATGAAAGCTATGCTACGAGAAGGAGAAAACATTCATCATTTTAGATACACAATGTCCCAAAATGTTAAAAAACATGCAATTCTGCTACTTTGAATGCAAGTTAGTTTCACTATCCAAAAGAAAGAATGCAGAGAAGAATCCAAGAAAAGATAGGGAGAAAGAGAAACCACGCAAAACTAATTTCTTGGTAAAAAGAACTCAAATATCGAATAGAAAGATGCATAGACCTTTGATCTTCCTCACAAAAGATTCCACTCAGTCAGATAAATGAGAAGAAAATAGTAAGTTGACTCTAAATCAACAAAGACAAAGAATGACTTCAAGGAAAGGAAAGAAAATGTCAAAATTCCAAACAAAAGGTGATCAATTCTTAGAAATCAGAGTGTTGAAGGCCAAATCAAGGATGTACCGAGATGATAAGACTCTGAGAAAGTGCCAAAAGAAACAATTGAACCTCAAAGAATGAAACCCTAGAGGATTATTCAATGAAAAGGGGCAGTGCTCTAGTGTAAGGGTCACTAGAGAATTACAACACTCTGTGTAAGACCAGTAGGGAGTGCTAGCGCTCTAGTAGCAAGGGTAGGGGGGCGTTGGCCTCTAAAAATTCAGAAAAAATGCCCAGAAACTCAAAAAATCAAGTAAACTCAGTCAATCAATTTGAAAGTGATGAAATAAAGAGTCAATCAATCAGATATAAGAATCAAAGACAATATGGAGAAGGTCAAGAAGTGGGAAAAGGGCCAAAACAACATCTAGGAAAGGAATCAAAAATCAGAGATCCTCCCTAATGGAGTCGTCAATTTGTGTTACAGTTGAATCCTCTTGCGGACAAGCGGATTCCCTCTTGGTCTCTAGACCCCTAAGACCAAGATATAAAGGGTTCTATCATTGGTCACTGACATCCTTTTAGATATGTTTTTGAGCTAATCTCAGTAGAATAGGAAGTTTTTTGTATCTCTATTTGTTCTACGGGACTTATCGAGGAGCTTAGGATTGAAGCTCAACTTGGACTATGTGAGGACAAACACCATTAAAAAGGTACACTTTTCTTATTCCTCTTCGTATATTAGCTTAATTATATCTAAAAGGATGTCAGTGACCAATGATAGCACCCTTTCCATCTTGGTCTTAGGGGTCTAGAGACCAAGAGGGAATCCGCTTGTCCACAGGAAGATTCACATGTTACACATCAAAATCACTCATTGCAATCATGGCTAGTGTCGTCATTATAAATATCGAAAGTGTCGCATATTGGTCGCAAGTGTCCCAAACATCATATTTCCTATATCATCTCTCTAAATGACATCATAAGGACACTAAGACACCTCAAAGAGTAGTTTTGAAGAGGAGAAATCAATTGACAAGGAGTACGAACTATTTTCCACTGAAAAAGCCACTCAAAAGTCAAATTTGGAAGGGATCACTCCCCTACATACTATCATGGAGTGTTGGCACTCTGTACCTTCTTCTGGGGGAGTGTTCCAATGCTATGTACCCCTTTTAAGGGAGCGTTGGCCCTTTTTGGGTGAAATTTGGTCTGTTGAGGGAAATTAGGGAAGAATCCCCTCAATATTTGAAGGTGGTTGGATTTGAATCTAAGGTCATGGCATGATCTTAGGAGATATCCACGACTGAAGGAGAGGAATCCTCAACTTATCCCAGAGATCAAGAGATGGAGATTGAGAATTATACCAAACTTATGGTCCCATAAGTGAGATACCATTGAAGCATAATCAATCTAGATTACTTGAGCAAAGGTATTGGACAAAGAGAACTGGAAGAAGTTGTTGCACCTTCATCAAATTTGGTCTGTAAGTACTCTTCATTTGTTCTCATTAATATACATATATGCTTGGCCTGTTTCTTTCAAGTTTATGTTTGTTCCACATGAACTTGTCTTCAGTAGATAGATCTGTAATTGAGATAATCTCAGTAGAATAGGAATTTTGTTGTATCTTTGTTTTTTCTACAGGACCTATCGAGGAGCTTAGGATTGGAGCTCAACTTGGACTTTGCAAGGACAAACATCGTTAACAAGGTACATTTTTCTTCTTTCTCTTCGTATATTAACTTAATTAGATCTAAAAGGATGTCAGTGAGCAATGATATCACCTTTTCTGTCTTAGTCCTAGGGGTTTAGAGACCAAGAGGGAATCCTTTTTTCCGTAGGAGGATTCACCTGTAACAGAAATTGGCGACTCCACTGGGGAGGAACTTTGAGTTTTGATTCCTTTCCTAGATCTTGATTTCCTTTGTTCATTTTTATCTTATTCCTACTGTGTCATTGATTCTTATATTTGTCAATTGACCCTCTATCTCATCCCTTACACTTTGGATTTCTGAATTTGCTTGAAATTTTTCATTTCTGGGAATTTTTTCTGAAGTTTGAGGGCCTATCACTCCCTTTCCCTTACTACCAGAGTGTTAGTGCCCCCTGCCAAGCCTTTAGGGAGCGTTGCAACACTCTGGTGCCTTTGAAACCAAAGCACTCCCCTTTTTCTGAGGAAAATCTTGTGGGGAATTGGTCTCTGAGTCCATCTTTTGTTGTTTGCATTTTCTAAGAGTTCTCATCACCTAAGTGTATCCTTGTTTGGGTCTCCAACACCTTGATTTCTAAGAGTTCACGATGCTTTGTTTGGGTTTATGACATCTCTTTTTTCCTTACCTTGAAGTCACTCTTTGTCCTTAATGATTTAGAGTCAACTTATTGTTCTCATCTCATTTATCTGACTGAGTGGAATATTTTCTAAGGAAACTCAAGGATCTATGCACTTTTTCATTTGATCTTTGAGGTCATTTTCCCAAGAATTTTCTCGTTGTTCATCATCCAATAACCTTCTCCTACCTATTAGCACTCTGTAAATTTTGTTTGGCTGAATAGACAAACGACAGAGGTAATTGTTTCAACCAGCTTTAGATCTGAGGCACTATCCTTCTCAACTAAGAGAGGGCTCTCTCATGTCACTGGGTATATCTATGGGAATCGTTGGCTAGATTTGATTTGTTTGGGGGTTTTTATAAAATTGATGGAAAATAAGGAGAGGAGCACTTTGGGCTATGGAGTCGGAAATAAATAATACATTATCAAACCTGAGGACTATTTAGAGGAAAAAGGCTAAATCAGGCAGTGAGTCTGAGTTTATATGAAAAATTTTGCATGGTGTCGGAAGAAAAAGAAACACATAACTATATCGGATGATAACTATATCGGATCATTACAGAAATGAATTCGGACATAGTTCAGAAAGAGATATGCATAATCTAAATCATTAAGCCAAGAGCATTGAATGATTATCTCTGGACCTTTAATCTTTCAATTTAGACAAGATGAAGTGTAAATGAAATATAAGCTCATAGGAAAACATACTATGAAAAGAGATAAGACTCATATCACTGCCAGTTAGAATATTTTCATAAACAGACTAAAATCTGCCTCTGTATTTATGTATTCATAATAACCCCAAAATTTATAAAGGTCTTCCTGCACAGAGAGCAGGCTCCCCTCTCCTTTTTTTTTTATTCTCTATATAATATATATAGAGAGAGAGAAGGTTTCTTCGTGGAATACAAAACGTTCAGACTTCTCATCGTGCTAAGATCAGAGATCAATTACAAATGAGAAATGATTTATAACATATGTTACCCTACTTTAGAGGGACCGTTAGGAATAGGTTCATCATATCTATGTGCCAACTGTACAAAACTTGTTGGGAGGTGCTTGTCTTCATTTGAGAGTTTATTTTAGCTTAGTGATTTCATCTTTTAGAGTATCCAACTAGGCTGTTTGATTCTCTCCAACGCTTTCATCCGTTTCGACTATGATCTCTTTCTTCTGTCATTTGGTTCGCTTCTTCTTCATAGCTCGTCTGTTGATGACCAGATCCCTCATAATGGGATTTAGCTTGACTTCTAATCCAGAATCTATAGTGGGTTCAGTGTAGAACTTTGTCACCAATATACGTGCAATTTCCCACTCTTTCCTGCTCGTAGGTAAACTCGCCACGTTGCCTGAATGACTGGCTTCAGCAGATATAGCTTGGTCCATGTATCACAATTTCGTAGACAACGAAATTTTCTTACAGAAATTGGAGAGTTGAGAGAATTAGAGATTACTTCGCTAATGGATAAAATGATATCTTCATACTTGCATTATTATAGAGTTCCAATCATGAATCGCTGGCAGATTCACTGACAGGTATGTCAATTTACCATGCTTGGCCAATCCATTTCAAATTATTAGATTTCAAGTTCGTTATATGACAACGTTCACCTGATGTTATACGGTTGTGCAGTACCAAACGAATGAGATAGGGTGATTTTGACCAGCCGCCACTAGTACCCCATGAGTGTCTGATTTGACGTATAGGAACATATGACATCAGAGTTTTGGCAAAAGTAGTTTTTAGGAACCCACCTTTTGTCCCGATGTATCTCTGGAGGCAACATGCGTCCATATTAAAAACCATAATGGTTTCCCCAACCCGGCTTCATGTGGTTAAGTCTCGTGCAAGCTTCCCGCTCGATATGGGCTCCAGCCATTGATCTGGGTTATTTTGTAATCGATGGTCTATCGAGTTTTAATTTTTTGTGCCCCTACTATATTTGTCCATATGCTGCCAGATATGTCTAGGTCCTCTAAATTATTGACTCTCCAAACTATCAATTTTTTCCTGACAATGTATCTTTGCTAAATTCCCGAGACTTGGATCTTATAAGAGAATATTTTACGGTGGTAACATAGACTCCAACTGGGGATGCTATCCTCCCTGTGAGGTAGCAAAAAACTTGTAGACCTGGTGCCTAATCCATTGGGTTGATCCCAAAACCTGTACGTGTCCCCTGCTCCTACCATATCACTAGTGTTTGTTGAAGTCTAAACTACACACATTGTTCTCAACTGGATACTGAATATACTGTTGAAACTGATTGTGCACAATACTGGAAATAAAAACTAAAAAATGCTTGTCCAATAATCTTATTTGTATGTTTCTACCTACCCTAGAACGCTAAAATGAATACTCAATCAAGTGAAATCAAAATGCCAATGCAACCAGGCGAGCATTTTATCTAATGTATGTTTGTTTTGGACAAGCTTACTCCAAATCCATCTTACTGTTAATTAGTTCCGCAATTCATCCATATTTTCAAACTTTAAAAAATTAAAGTTATTTGTATTGTTCTTTTTTTCTAACAGGATTGCAAAGGGATCTTCTAAAATATGTGTAAAACAACCATCATGTCTTACTCCTTCTATTGTATCTTTTTTTTAGGTGATTCAACTTGTTGACTTCTAAAAAACTGGCAGAGTTGTTGAGAAGTCTGGTAGTAGGGATTTCCGAAGTCATAAAGCAACCATGGCTGAAGAACATCATCTGACATGAAAAGATTTGGTACAGAAATTGACTCATTTTAATCTGTTGTTGTTGGTAGATTTTGATAATAAACCTTTCCCATATAATGTGTCCCAAGATCTCGAATCATATGAAAGAATGAGTCATTTTAAGGAATCAATATAAAAAGGCGAGATTCTTCCATTAGGGTTTCCCCACTGTTTGAAGTTTTCATATGCGAAATTTCAAAAAATCCATTCGTATCTAGGTTGTTCAGAAATAGGATCACTACGTCATTTTCAGAGGAAGACAGGCAGCCTCGAAATACCTTATCTTGAGGGTAATATTGCTACACATCTGTATTATTTCTAGGAGAACGAAAAAGACCTTCAATAAAAATTTCTTGATTGACTTCCTCTTTAATCTGATGATTAAGCTCTGATTGAAATTCTAAATTGAAATACCCTTCCTAGTGATGATCGTGTAATGCATGTGAGTGTATTTGGTGTTCTTTAATGATGACAAGTTTTCCATGCAAAAAAGTACTACTGTGAATATAGTCAGAAGTCTCTATCTTTTCTGAAATTTCATAATTTTCTCTTAACCACTCGAAGGAAGAAAAACATAAGGGGAGAGAGTTTTTATCTGTAAGCCCAATGCTTTCTTCACTTTCAAATTCATGCTTGGATATCTTCTGATTTGAACCACCATTTTGTTTCAACATTTCGAATGAGGAAAAACACAATGGAAAGGCTTTGTTACCTGACTCGCAATCTTCTTCATTCTTCCCAGTATAATCATAAGTGCATTCTTCCCTCTCTTTGGGTTTTTGGACATGCTCACTTTCATATTTTTCTTCGACCAATGACTGTATTCTTGAATCTACAATTTTTTCTTCAAAACAAAGAATAGGATCATCAAGCATCTGAGAAGAGTATTCCAATACCTTGTCAATCTGTTTTTTCAGTTCGATGTGATTTTTCATCTATGCAAATTCGCTTGCCTTAACAATAATTTGAGCATTCTCTTTCAACAATCTGAAAGTAGTGAAACATAGGGGTAGAGAATTTTCTTTTGTTGATCTGATATTTTTCTCCTCATGGTACTGCTAAAGAAGAGAGTCTTCAATATCATGATCATCTTTGTATTTGTCATATATAGGAAAATCAACATCATATGCAACGTCATCTAATAAGAACAAACTTGGGATATTTATTTGTTCTTCAACGAACTATTTCACAAACTCATCCTCTTGATTACCTACAAAATGACCGTCTTCATGCTTATCATAAGATGACTCAGAAGCCAGAGAAGCACATTTTATTTTAACAAGTGTAGTATAATTTTTAGCGCGATCACAAGCATTTGAGACTTCGAGAGGGCCCATGATATTGTCAATTCTATGCTCAAGATTCCAATCAAATACTTCCTGTTCATATTCACTTTTATTTTCTTCAACATCTAACTCCTCATTTTGGATTCGTTTACATGCCTGGATGTTGTGCTGAATATCCCGGGCATCATCAAACATTTGTTGCAAGGACTTGGGTCTCCTTTCAATCAGGAGGAAATACAAATCTAGATGAAGAGTTTTCGTATAATGGAACATGGCAACTGCTTCAGTGGGTTGAATTTCTTCAAACAATTTGTAATAAATATTGGAAAACCTTCTACTGAATCTAGAGATAGCTTCGTCGCTCTGCCATTTCAAGGCATATAACTCTGAAAGTTGTAGCTCCAAAGATTTCTTCTTGCCCAAAAATTTCAAGAAAACATTCTTCAATTCTTCCCATGAGCTAATTTTATCTGGCTGCAAGTGTCTAAACCAGTCTTTGGTGTTCCCTTTCAAGGATTGAGAGAAATATCTCATACAAACATCGTCATGGTTAATCTCAAATAAATCTATGAAATCCTCAAACCCTTGGATGTGCTTTTCAGCTGAGATGACATTAGTTTCTCCATCAAACACAGATAGATACTCATGGTGATTTGGAGGGAAATCGTGGAGGACTTGGGGTAATTTCAGGGGTATGTATCTAAGTTGGGCTCTGGAAGACGTTGGACTCGGAACATGGGAAGAGACATTGACCTTGACTTTATGGGGTTTATCAACTTGATCGTGGTTATCGTATGGACCAATTGTAAGATTCTTATCGAAATCATCGATACGGTGGGGGTATGCATGTGCAACTTTAGGAGGAGGATGGATGATTTCAATTTTTTCATGATCATCATTAGAATGTATCAGGTAAAGGAAAATTTGTTTGGCGTGTTCAAGGAAAAAGAAGAGGCAACCTATAACAAACAATAAAATGCCTGAAAAAAAATCAATTTTAAGTACTTGTTTTCTTCCATAGTGTCTTTTCATGCCTCTGTCAAGGGATCTCATTTCTCAGTGGAGTCTTTGAGTTATGTTTGAAACTTGAGTGGAGTCACCAATAACGTTTTGGAAGCCAGATTCTGCATGAGAGTGGAGTCGCCATTGAAAATTCAAATTTATGGGTTCTTGTACCACTGGAATCACCTTCGAACTGATTTTTGGTGTGTGTGGAGTCGCCAAAGAAGGAATGCAGCCAATATGTTCCTAATTGTTCGCTGCTCTCAGACCTTAGAACTCAACCATGTCGTTCTTCCCGGGGAAAATTTTTCAATTTCGTCCTCGGCAATGGCACCAGAATGTTAGCACTCTATAAATTTTGTCTGGTTGAATAGACAAATGACAGAGGTAACTGTTTCAAATGGCTTTAGAGCTGAGGCACTAACCTACTCAACTGAGAGAGGGATCTCTCATGTCACTGGGTATATCTATGGGAACTATTGGCTAGATTTGATTTGTTTGGGGATTTTTATAAAATTGTTGGCAAAGAAGGAGAGGATCACTTTAGGCTATGGATTCAGAAATAAATAATACATTATTAGACCTGAGGACTATTTAGAGGAAAAAGGCTAAATCAGACAGTGAGTCCGAGTTTATATGAAAAACATTTCATGTCGTCGGAAGAAAAAGAAACATATAGCTATATCAGAGCATTACATAAATGAATTCAGACATAGTTCAGAAAGAGATAAGCATAATCTAAATCGTTAAGCCAAGAGCATCAAATGATGAATTCTGGACCTTTAATATTTCAATTTAGACAAGAAGAAGTGTAAATGAAATATAAGCTCACAGGAAAACATACTATTAAAAGAGACAAGACTCATATCACTGCCAGTTAGAATCTTTTCATAAACAGACTAAAATCTGCCTCCGTATTTATGTATTCATAATAACCCCAAAATTTACAAAGGTCTTCCTGCACAGAGGGTAGGCTTCCCCCCTCTCTTTTTTTTTATTCTCTAGATAATATATATATAGAGAGAAGGTTTCTTCATGAAATACAAATCGTTCAGACTTCTCATCGTGCTAAGATCAGAGATAAATTACAAATCAGAAATGATTTATAACATCCATTACCCTACTTTAGAGGGACCGTTAGGAACAGGTTCATCATATCTATGTGCCAACTGTCCAAAACTTGTTGGGAGGTGCTTGTCTTCATTTGAGATTTTATTTTAGCTTAGCGATTTCATATTTTAGAGTATCTAACCAGGCTAGTTGATTCTCTCCAACGCTTTCATCCGTTTCGACTATGATCTCTTTCTTCTGTCGTTTGGTTCGTTTCTTCTTCACATCTCACATATTGATGACCAGATCCCTCATAATGGGATTTAGCCTGACTTCCAATCCGGAATCTATAGCGGGTTCAGTGTAGAACTTTTTCGCCAATATACGAGCAATTGCTCTCTCTTTCCTACTCATAGGTAAACTCACCACGTTGCCTGAATGACCGGTTTCAGCGGATATAGCTTGGTCCATGTATCACAATTTCACAGACACGGAAACGTTCTTACAGAAATCGGAGAGTTGAGTGAATTAGAGATTACTTCGCTAATGGATAAAAAGATATCTTCATACTTGCATTATTATAGATTTCCAATCATGAATCCCTGACAGATTCACTGACAGGTACGTCGATTTACCATGCTTGGCCAATCCATTTCAAATGATTAGATTTCAAGTTCATTATATGACGGCGTTCACCTGACATTATATGGTTGTGAAGTACCGAACGAGTGAGATAGGGTGATTTTGACCAGTCTCCACCAATACCCCATGAGTGTCTGATTTGACGTATAGGAACATGTGATGATGGAGTTTTGGCGAAAGTAGTTTCGGGAAACCCGCCTTTTGTCTTGACGTATCTCTGGAGGCGACACGTGTCCATATTAAAAACCATAATTGTTTCCGCGGCCTACCTTCATATGGTTAAGTCTCATGAAATTTTCCCACCCGATATGGGCTCCAGTCGTTGATCTGGGTTATTTTGTAATTGATGGTCTATCGAGTTTTACTTTTTTGCACCCCTACTATATTTTTCCATATGCTGCCAGATATGTCCCGATCCTCTAAATTATCGACTCTCCAAACTATCAAGTTTTTCTTGATGATGTAGCTTTTCTAAATTCCTGAGACTTGGATATTATTAGAGAATATTTTACGGTGGTAACATAGACTCCAACTGGGGATGCTATCCTCCCTGTGAGGTAGAAAAGAACTTGTATACCTGGTGCCTGATCCATTGGGATAATCCCAAAACTTGTACGTGTCCCCTACTCCTACCATATCACTAGTGCCTGCTGAAGTCTAAACTCCACACGTTGTTCTCAACTGGATACTGAATATACTGCTAAAACTGATTGTACACAATACTGGAAATAAAAATCGAAAAATGCTTGTCCAATAAGCTTATTTGTACATTTCTACCTACCATAGAATGCTGAAATGAATACTCAATCAAGTGAAATCAAAATTCCAATGCAACCAGGAAAGCATTTTATCTACTGTCTGTCTATTTTGCACAAGCTTACTCCAGATCCATCTTACTATTAATTCGTTCTGCAATTCATCCATAATTTAAAACTTTAAAAAATCAAAGTTGTTTGTATTGTTCATTTTTTCCAACATGATTGCAAATGGATCTTCTAAAACATGTGTAAAACAACCATCATGTATTACTCCTTCTATTGTATCTTTGTTTTTAGGTGATTCAAATTGTTGACTTCTAAAAAACTGACAGAGTTTTTGAGAAGTCTGGTAGTAGGGATTTTCAGAGTCATAAAGAAACCATGGTTGAAGAACATCATCTAACATGAAAAGATTTGGTACAGACATTGACTCATTGTAATCTGCTATTGTTGGTAGATTTTGATCATAAAACTTTCCCATATAATGTGTCCCGAGATATCGAATCATATGAAAGAATAATTCATTTTCAGGAATCAAGATAGAAAGGCGAGATTCTTCCATTAGGGTTTCCCCACTTTTTGAAGTTTTCATATGCGAAATTTCAAAATCTCCATCTGTATCTAGGTTTTTTAGAAATAGGATCACTACGTCGTTTTCAGAGGAAGATAGGCATCCTCGAAATACCTTATCTTGTGGGTATTATTGCTGCACATATGTATTATTTCTAGGGGAACGAAAAAGACCTTCGATGAAAATCTCTTGATCGACTTCCTCTTTAATCTAATGATTAAGTTCTGATTGAAATTCTAAATTTAAATACCCTTCCCAGTGATGATTGTGTAATGCATGTGAGTGTAGTTGGTGTTCTTTAATGATGACAAGTTTTCCATGCAAAACAATACTACTATGAATATAGTCAAAAGTCTCTATCTTTTCTAAAATTTCATAATTTTCTCTTAACCACTCGAAGGAAGAAAAACATAAGGGGAGAGAGTTTTTATCTGTAAGCCTGATGCTTTCTTCGCTTTCAAATTCATGCTTGGATATATTCTGATTTGAAATGCCATTTTGTTTCAACAGTTCGAATGAGGAAAAACACAATGGCAAGGATTTGTTACCTGACTCACAATCTTCTTCATTCTTCCCAATATCATCATAAGTGTATTCTTCCCTGTCTTTGGGTTTTTGGACATGCTCAACTTTGCCTTTTTCTTCGACCAATGACTGTATTCCTGAATCTACAAAGTTTTATTTAAAACAAAGAATAGGGTCATCAAGTTTCTGAGAAGAGTATTCCAATACCTTGTCAATCTGTTTTTTCAATTTGGTCATAAATTCGCTTGCCTCAACAATAATCAGAGCATTCTCTTTCAACAATCTGAAAGTAGCGAACCATAGGGGTAGAGAATTTTCTTCTGTTGATCTGATATTTTTCTCCTCATGGTACTGTTGAAGAAGAGAGTCTTCAATATCACGATCATCTTTGTATTCGTCATATATAGGCAAATCAACATCATATGCAACACCATCTAATAAGAACAGACTTGGGATATTTATTTGTTCTTCAGTGAATTGTTTCGCAAACTCATCCTCTTGATTACCTACAAAATGACCGGCTCCATGCTTATCGTGAGATGACTCATAAGACAGAGAAGCATATTTTCTTTTAACAAGTGTATTATAATTTTTAGCGTGATCACAAGCATTTGAGACTTCGAGAGGGCCCATGAAATTGTCAATTCTATGCTCAAGATTCCAATCAACTACTTCCTGTTCATATTCACTTTTATTTTCTTCAACATCTGAATCCTCATTTTGGATTCGTTTACATGCCTAGATGTTGTGTTGAATATCCTTGGCATCATCAAAAAAATTTTGTAAGGAATTGGGTCTCCTTTCCATCAGGAGGAAAGACAAATCTTGATGAAGAGTTGTCATATAATGGAACATGGAATCTGCTTCAGTGGGTTGAATTTCTTCAGACAATTTGTAATAAATATTGGAAAACCTTCTACTAAATATAGAGATAGCCTCATCGCTCTGCCATTTCAAGGCATAGAACTTTGCAAGTTGTAGATCCAAAGATTTCTTCTTGCCCCAAAACTTTAAGAAAACATTCTTCAATTCTTCCCATGAGCTAATTGTATCTGGGTGCAAGTGTCAAAACCAGTCTTTGGTGTTCCCTTTCAAGGATTGAGAGAAAGATATCATACAAACATCTCCATGGTTAATCTCAACTAAATCTATGAAATGCTCAAACCCTTGGATGTGCTTTTCAGCTGAGATGACATTAGTCTCTCCATCAAACATAGGTGGATACTCATGGTGATTTGGAGGGAAATCATGGAGGACTTGGGGTAATTTCAGGGGTATGTATCTAAGTTGGGATTTGGAGGACGTTGGACTAGGAACAGGGGAAGATACATGGACCTTGACTTTATGGGGTTTATCAACTTGATCGTGGTCATCACATGGCCCAGTTGTAAGATTCTTATCGAAATCATCGATACAGTGGGGGTATGCATGTGAAAATTTAGGAGGAGGATGGATGATTTCAATTTTTTTACAATCATCATTAGAATGTAGCAGGTAAAGGAAAATTTGTTTGGCGTGTTCAAGGAAAAAGAAAAGGCAACCTATAACAAACAATAGAATGCCTTGAAAAAAATTCAATTTTAAGTACCTGTTTTCTTCCATAGTGTCTTTTCATTCCTCTGTCAAGGGATCTCATTTCTCAGTGGAGTCTTTGAATTACGTTTTAAACTTGAGTGGAGTAGCCAATAACATTTTGGAAGCCATATTTTGCATGAGAGTGGAGTCGCCATTGAAAATTCAAATTTATGGATTCTTGTACCAGTGGAATCACCTTCGAACTGATTTTTGGTGTGTGTGTGGAGTCACTAGAGAAGGAATGCATCCAATATGTGCCTAAGTGTTTTCTGCTCTCAGACCTTAGAACTCAACCATGTCATTCTTCCCAGGAAAAAATTTCAATTTCGTCCCCAGTAATGACACCAAAATGTTAGCACTCTATAAATTTTGTCTGGCTGAATAGACAAACGACATAGGTAATTGTTTCAACCAGCTTTAGAGATGAGGCACTAGCCTGCTCAACTCAAAGAGGGATATCTCATGTCACTGAGTATATGGGAATCATTGTCTAGATTTGATTTGTTTACAGGTTTTTATAAAATTGTCGGCAAAGAAGGAGAGGAAGACTTTGGGCTATGGAGTCGGAAATAAATAATACATTATCAGACCTAAGGACTATTTGGAGGAAAAATGCTAAATTAGGTGGTGAGTCTGAGTTTATATGAAAAATTTTGCATGGCGTCGGAAGAAAAAGAAACACATAACTATATCGAAGCATTGTAGAAATGAATTCAGACATAGTATGGAAAGAGATAAGCATAATCTAAATCGTTAAGCCAAGAGCATCGAATGATGAATTCTGGACCTTTAATCTTTCAATTTAGACAAGAAGAAGTGTAAATGAAATATAAGCTCACAGGAAAACATACTATGAAAAGAGACAAGACTCATATCACTGGAAGTTAGAATATTTTCATAAACAGACTAAAATCTGCCTCTGTATTTATGTATTCATAATAACCCCAAAATTTACAAAGGTCTTCCTACATAGAGGGCAGGCTTCCCCCCTCCTTTTTTTTATTCTCTAGATAATATATATATATATATATAGTGAAGGTCTCTTCGTGGAATACAAAACGTTCAGACTTCTCATCGTGCTAAGATCAGATATCAATTACAAATGAGAAATGATTTATAACATCTGTTACCCTACTTTAGAGGGACCGTTAGGAACAGGTTCATCATATCTATGTGCCAACTGTCCAAAAATTATTGGGAGGTGCTTGTCTTCATTTGAGAGTTTATTTTAGCTTAGTGATTTCATTGTTTAGAGTATCCAACCAGGCTGGTTGATTCTCTCCAACGCTTTCAGCTGTTTCGACTATGATCTCTTTCTTCTATCGTTTGGTTCATTTCTTCTTCACAGCTCGCCTGTTGATGACCATATACCTCAAAATGGGATTTATCCTAAATTCCAATCCAGAATCTATAACGGATTTAGTGTGGAGCTTTGTCGCCAATATACGTGCAATTGCCCACTCTTTCTTGCTCGTAGGTAAACTCGCCACGTTGCTTGAATGACCAGTTTCAACGAATATAGATTGGTCCATGTATCACAATTTCGTAGACACTGAAACGTTCTTACAGAAATTAGAGTTGAGAGAATTAGAGATTAATTCGCTAATGGATAAAATGATATCT
>SNQJ01S0030690.1:82084-92277 GCA_010110895.2 Picea sitchensis | reverse complement strand
AGGTATGTCGATTTACCATGCTTGGCCAATTCATTTCAAATGATTAGATTTTGAGTTCATTATATGACGATGTTCACCTGACGTTATACGGTTGTGAAGTACTGAATGAGTGAGATAGGGTGATTTTGACCAGCTGCCACTAGTACCCCACGAGTGTCTGATTTGATGTATAGGAACATGTGACATCGAAGTTTTGGAGAAAGTAGTTTCGAGCAACCCGCCTTTTGTCCCGATGTATCTCTAGAGGCGTCGTACGTCCATATTAAAAACCATAATGGTTTCCCCGACTCGCCTTCATATGGTTAAGTCCCGTGAAATTTTCCCACCCAATATGGGCTCCAGCCGTTGATCTGGGTTATTTTGTAATAGATGGTCTATCAAGTTTTACTTTTTTGCGCCCCTGCTATATTTGTCCATATGTCGCCAGATATGTCCCTGTCCTCTAAATTATCGAATCTCCAAACTATCAAGTTTTTCCTGATGATGTATCTTTACTAAATTCATGAGACTTGGATCTTATCAGAGAATATTTTATGGTGGTAACACTACCTTCACTAGAAAATTCCCCAATTTTCAATCATTTTGGGTGAGTTTTTGCATAGTTTTTGGCCATTTTTCTGAGTTTATGGGAGCACCAACGCCCCCCTATAGGCCATACCAGAGCACCAACTCTCCCCTACAATGTTTTAGGGGGTGTTGCAACACTCTGTGCACCCTTCTAGGGGATCGCTAGTGTCTTTTTTGAGTGAAATTGCCTTCCTTTGCTTAGTCTTTTGCAACTTGTTTTGTATTACTCTTTACCCAGAGTTTGTGGTTGGTTTGTGAAGTTGTTTGGATTGGTTATTTAGGTTGGTATTTTATTCTTATAACCCCGCTTGTATTTCTTGGAGCTTGGAACCTTTTTCAGAAATGTGAAATCGCCTTTTCCATTTGCTTTTTGTCAAGACAATTTTGAGTGATTTCTCTTCCTCCCTATCTTTTCTTGGATTCTTCTCTGCATTTTATTGTACTCCTTGGATGCTTGTTGGTTTTAGGATCCTTGACTGAGTTATTTTTAGAACAATATTCTACTTGTTTTCTTTCAGTCCTCATTGTCTTGAGTCCATGCTTTGTTTGTATCCCTTTTGCTTCGTGTCTTTTGCATCTGCATAGCACTCTTTCTCCTGATTGGAATTAGTGGAGCATTGAAGATTTTGTATTTACTTTTTGTATACATCATAATCAAACAAAGAAGTTATATGCATTCTTTATTTTGGGTAGTGAAACTAGCTTTCATTTGAAGTGGCGGAATTGCATGTTTTTTTGGGGGGAATTTTGGGACATTATGCATCTGGAATGATGAATGTTTTCTTCTTCTCGTAGCATAGCTTTCATCGAAATGAAAAGATTTCATATTCATCTCTTTGCATAAATTTCAAGTCCGTCAAAACACCATATTGTCCACACCATTTTCCTTTTGAGTAACAACAGCCTTAAAAATCAAGCGCTAAACTAAAATTGATTAGACATTTTTACATTTTCCAGTAGAAAACCTACATTAGATTAGTTGTAGGGATTTGGAATAGGTGTGAAAGATAACTTTCCAAAGCTGCAAACAAACATAAGATCTTGTTTTAGGGAGCGGTGAAATCCAATTGCTACATTTTTTCCTGGGAATCCCTTCTCACACAAGGGTCAATCACGAGGTCGCATTAAGACTGGCAGAGTTACTCACCCTGCTTTATTGGTCTTGGTGTAGAGATTGTGTGTATTATGGCAGTCGCTTGAAGGTATACCCACAATGATAAGTGTATGCCTTTCAAGTTGATTTCGGGCTAGATACCCTGCCCTTGCGCGTGGATCGGACTGTCGACTGTTTCCCCAAGCATCATTGTTGTAGTTGGTAACCTTAGTGACCTATATCCTTAGGGTTTTTACACAAGGCAACTGTGGAGGGGAAAGTCTTCATGGTACTTGGAATCAATGTTGGCCAGACTCACTCAAACTCCTTGGAGGGTATACCCATGATTATGTGTGGGAGCTTGGACTGGGGTGTAAGTCTGTTAAGCAGGTCGTCAACATAACTTTTCCACCCACTCCACCTCAGCCCCTTCTTACTTTGTTCCCACGATGTTGGATTTCATCACCAACCAGTGTGCTCATTGTGAGAAGGTTTTGTTTGCTTGCTTGCTTACTAGATTTTTAGCATGTGTTGTTTGTTCTCCCTAGCATAATCTAGGTTGGATTTTTATTTTTATGGCATCAATTCCTGAAGTGACAAATGAAGGAATCCCTTTGCCAAGGGAACCCTTTGTTTTTCCTTCTTACAGAAACGTTGGCCCTCCTTAAATCGCTACTTTGAGACTTCCCAGTCTCACAATTGGGTTACTGGTATGGTTGTTTTCCACTCTGGTGATCTTGAATGTAGGTGCTTTAGATGTAATCACACCGCCCACACATCAACCTCATGTCAACCTTTCTCCTTATTTTCCCTTCAGGTCTCCTTCCATTTATCCTTCTTCTCCTAGTGAAAGCTCTAAAGAAAGTAGCTAGGTTGATCAGAAGAAGAAGAACCAGAAAGGGACCAAGCCTCCAACTACATCAAATGTTGGATCCAAGAAACCAACTACTGTTAATAGTACTAGGAGTGTTGATAAGGTTGATAATATTAAAACGAAGAATCTGAAACCCAAATTCCCTTGCAGTATTTGTAAGGGTGACCATTTTCTGAGGGATTTCCCTGGTATTCCCAGGGTCTTAGAAGTGTGCTCCTTCACGTCATTGGCCTCTGATGGACATGCTGGTGATGCCCCATCAACTAGTGATGTTAAGGTTGGTAAGAAGAAGACAATTGTCAAGTTTCCTTGCATGTTATGCAAAGGTGATCATTATTCTCACCTTTGTCCTCGTATGGATGAGGCTTCTTCTCTTTTGGAAAAACTTCAACTTCCAAAAGGTTATCATAAGATTTCCCCCAACCCATCGTTAGTTGATAGACTGGTCACTCCGGTTTCATCCACAGTCAGTCTGGTTGATCAGTTTCTCAATATAGTTTCCTCCTTGATTGAACCACAAACCCAAGTAGTTGATCCAGTTTCGTCATCGATCAGCCCACTCTTCATCAAAAGAGTGAAACCAAAGTGGTCGATATGGTTTCACCTTCGATTGATCCCACTCCTCCATTGAGGAGTGACAAAGTGGTTTCTTTGGTTACATCATCGGTCAATCCCACTCCTCCTCTGAGGAGTGCCAAAGTGGTTTCTTCGGTTAGATCATCGGTCAATCCCACTCCTCCTCTGAAGAGTGCCAAAGTGGTCGATCCAATTCCACCATCGGTCAATGCTACTCTCCCTCTTGAGAGTAAACCCGATATTGCCCACATTTTTATTGTTAAAATAGGATCTACCATGCCGGGGGGAATTCCTCCTTCTCCAATGAAAACCCCTCCACGTAATGAGGCCATCCTTTTTGATTGGGGTGTGCTAATTGAACCTCTTATTTGCTGTCACATTCCCTTCAAGATTAAAGTACATGTTTGTGGTTGGGTCGTTCCTCAGACACTGATAGACGAAGGTTCATCCATTAGTATTTTGTTCTTGGTAAGATTTGGGTTATCCTTAGCTTGTGTCAGTCACCCAGAATCTATTCTCTTTTAACAGAAGAACCAGTCACCCTTTAGGGATCCTTCTTCAATTTTCCATAACTTTGGGAGGGAAAACTATCTTTATTGATGTTATGGTAGTCTAGGACCCCTTGGATTTTGATTTACTCCTTGGGAAAGATTATGTCTATTCCATGAAATCCATTGTGTCCACTCTTTTTTGTGTGATATCTTTCCCACATGATGGAAGAATGGTGACTATTGATCAACTTTCCTTTGTTGGCCCTGAATTGACCATTAACCCAATGACCTCCCTAAACGGTTTGTCTATGCAGTCGATATCACCCCTTCCACAGGTCAATTATGTGGCATTGTCTCCCATGACTTCAACTTCCAATGACTTGGATCCGATAGTTGACATGGTGATCTCTTCGGTAGGGCTATCGGAGCCTGATCTCCTTACCCCTGACATGGACATCAACATGTGTTCCTTCCAGAGCATTTTTCTTCCATCTAGTGAAGATCTCTTGGAATCCATGACCGAGGTTTGTCCCTTGACATGCTTTCCTTCCAGAGCATTATTCTCTTGGAAGCCATGATCAAGCATATGCCATGAGCATAGTTTCGCTTCTCTGTGGAAAGCTCGTTAAAAAATGAAACAGAGGCCATGAGTATAGTTTTCCTCTCTGTAGCAAGCTCGTTAAAAAATGAAACGGAAATCTGGGAATTCACCACAGACACTTGAGAATAGTTTTTTCTCTCTGTACCAAGCTCTTTAAAAAATGAAATAGAAATCTGGGGATTGAACCTGGAGCCCCGAGCATAGTTCTTTTCTTGTGTCAAACTTGCTCAAAAATGAAACAGTCACCTCTCCTGTCAGTTCGAGTCTTTCGCTAGATCTCGTAGATGTTGAGTCGAGTATTTCGTTAGGTCTCATTTTTTAACCTTCATTTCATCTAGTTGTTTCCTTTTTCTCCATCTACTACAGAAATTGGTGACAACCTCACAGTCAGTGAATGAATTGAAGCTTGGGGGGCATGTCTCTAGCCTTTGATGACCATTCTGGAGTTAAGCCACTAGCTTTCAAGCTGGGGGCATACCGATCTTAGTCTTTTTTCTTTCTCGTGCTCATAAAAACATGAGAATGTAACCGAGTAGACTTTTATCACTTTTTCAGACTCATAAAGGTTATACGAAAAATGAACCCCCTGGAGTCTCCTTTAAGCTCTTTTCAGACTCTCTGAACAGGAAAATATTGTCGAGTGATATTGCTTCCTTTCCCACTCATTAAAAGGTTTGAAAGGGCTTCTTTCGAGTGATAATTTATCTCTTTTTCGACCTCGCAAGACTAAGATTACAAAAAAGTACAACATTGGAGTCATCTTTAAGTCATTTTAAAACTCTCTAAATATGAAAAACAACCGAGTTTACCTTCTCTGGACTCGTTAAACAATCATACATTGAAGGGCCCATATGGGACCGAACCCTTACTTACTCCAGTTCATTAAAAAAAGGAAGAGTAACTTATGGAAGGTGAGTTATATCGAGCATGTGTTACCCTCCTCGAGCTCGTTAAACCAAAAAGAGGTACTCATCTATTTGGATGGGGGAAAAATTGAAAGAAGCAAGCCAAGCAGTTTTTGAGAACTTTACTAGTAATCCTTATAGTCACCCTTGAACACAACATTTTATCTTTGCACACATTTCAATCCATTGAACCTCTTCACTGAACCAATCCTTTGAGTTTACTTACTCCTTTGGGTCACCCGACATAAGTCACAGTATCCATTTCATTATCAAGTTTTGGTCCCTGTCAAGTTTCTGCTGTTATGCCTTAGTGTTCAAGGGAAGTATATGCTTCGAGAGTCATCCATCACAAATATCCTATTTCAATACTTATGTTAGTCCATGTTCATTTGATCCAACAATTACATTTATGTGCTTGTTTTTTGTTGTTGATGGGGGATACATCAAGGCCCTCCTTCAATGAGTCTGTTCTTGTCAACTTCAGCACATTATCCAGGAGCTAGACAAAGAAACCAGTTAGTACTTTGGGACCTACATGCCTCAATGGCAGGCCTCCTCACATCCGACAGTAGGTTTACATCATTGACCTCTGATCGGATGATTCCATGGATGTTTGAATTCATCTCATCCATTCACATTCGTTGGAATGTACTAGAGTACTTTGGGAATCATTGACATCAATGGTGATCTCCCTCACGCTTGTTAACGGTTTACCTCATTGATCGGTAATCAAGTGGTTTCTGCCATGTTCGACGTCAGGAAATATATTCACATGGTTAGATTCGTACTAAATAGGGATTGGTAAGAATACCCTAGGTTGAGTCATCACTCTTGTATGTACTTTTCCCAGGTTGTGATGAAGTTTCTCTTAACATTGACACATATATTGTAACATAGATCCACTTTGTATTGGTCATGGCTATGTCTTGTCGTCTCATAGATCCACTGTGTATCTTCAGTGGCTATACCTTTTTATCAATATAATTATGGATCCATGATGTATTCTATGGCGTCCATACCTGAAAAAATATTTATCACTCAAGCATAGGTATGCCTGCCTTGGGTTTGAAACGTATCATAATATTTGTTTGATGGTTGTGTGTAGCTTTTTCCAGCCTCTCTAAGTACATATCCTTGCTTTAAAAATTATACAAAGTACTTCAGTCATCATCGTCTTCTGACTTCATACTTTGGGGGGAAATCTATTAAACATCAAAATTACTCACTTCAATAGTGTCGCAAGTATCATCATTACAAGTGTTGTAAGTGTCGCATATTGTCCGCAAGTGTCGCATCTTGACCACAAGTGTCGCAAGTGTCGCATCTTGACCACAAGTGTCGCAAGTGTTGCAAAAATCATACTTCCATATTGCCTATGTCGTGCCTCTAGCGACATCATAAGGACACTTAAGACACGTTCAAAGACTGGTTTAAGAAGGAGAAATCATCTAATGAGGAGTACAAATCATTTTCCATGAAGAAAACCACTTAAAAATTATTTTTGGAAGGCAACGCTCCCCTACCCACTATCAGGGAGCATCGACGCTCACTGGGCTTCTTTGGGGGAGCTTTAAAACTCTCTGTGCACCCTTTTGGGGGAGCGGTTCCCTTTCTGAGAGAATTTTTGGTTTGTTGAGATAAATCAGGGAAGAATCTCCTCAATCTCTGAAGTTGGTTGGATTCGAGTATGAGTTCAAGGCATGATATTAGGGAAGATCCACAACTGAAGGAGAGGAATCCTCAACTTATCCCAAAGATCTCTCAAGTAGTTGGGTCTCTCCAAGTTTATATAAGGAGGCCTTCTCGTAAGGTTCTATCATTGGTCACTAACATCCTTTTAGATCGAATTAACCTAATATATGAAGAGGAATAAGAAAAATATGTACCTTTTTAATGGCATTTTTCCTTGCAAATCCCAAGTTTAGCTTCAATCCTAAGATCCTCGATAGGTCCTGTAGAACAAACAAATATACAACGAGATTCTTATTCTATTGAGATTAGCTCAAATGAAGATCTATCTACTAGAGACAAATTTATGTGGAACAAACACAAACTTGAAAGAAACAGGCCAAGTGTATATGTGTATTAATGAGAACAAATGAAGAGTACTTACAATCCTTTGATGAAGGTGCAACATCTTCTTCCATCTCTCCTTTTCCAACCCAGTCTTTGAACGTGTCTTAAGTGTCCTTATGATGTCGCTAGAGGCATGACATAGGCAAGATGGAAGTATGATTTTTGCAACACTTGCGACACTTGTGGTCAAGATGCGACACTTGCAACACTTGTGGTCAAGATGCGACACTTGCGGACAAGATGCGACACTTACAACACTTGTAATGACGATACTTGCGACACTATTGAAGTGGGTGATTTTGATGTGTAACAATGCAACATTGGGATCATCACCAGCTAATGTTCATTAGCCTTAGTATCATCACCAGACTAGCGCATTACCCATGATTCCCTGATCTTCTCCTCACTTCACTCTGTTTCATTCAGTTAACTAAAGACTAGTAGACTAGTTAACTCGACTATGTGGCAATTCACTCATGTAACTGCTTGAGAGACTAGACTAGGTGGTAGTTTACTCCCGTAATTATTGGTGTGTGTCTAGATCACTCTAGGCCACCACTATGGCACATTGGATTCTCCTTCAGTGCGCATTGGTTGAGTTATACATAGTATACCATGTGTAAATTATTCATTATTCTTAATGGTTAATGGGAATTCTTCCATTCTTTCTCTCTTGCTTCTTCTTTCTCAATTTCTCTCTACAAATGTGTGTGGTATTTTCTAGCTAGATCTATTATGTGTAGGTTCAACACATTTACAGTAGGTATCTTTAGTGCTTCAAAGGAAGATCATGAATAAGATGAGGTTATTTGAGAGGCCTATATTTGTCTGGGATCTTAGAGGGTTGAGGCTTAAGCACATGAGATATGATATATGCTTAGGTATCTTGAGGTTTACTAGACCGATCATGTACATCATGTGATTCATATGGAACATCTTGGCCAAGATAAAAAAAAATACAAAGAGAATGTGTATTTATAGTTTTCGAAGAGGGGGAATCAAATGCATATTTATGATCTTCATTAGAATGCAACAGGTAAAGGAAAATTATTTTAATATGTTTAGGAAAGGACAAGACGTAATTCATGAAAATAAATAAGACATATTGAATAAAATTTGTACTTTGATACCTGGATCTTGGTCCTTTCATGTTTCTGTGAGTAAGGCCCATCCTCTATCAGATTCTTTGAATTTGATTGAAGTATTGATCGAAGTCGCCAGGTGAATGGTACATAGACATCTTATGTCTGATTTCAGTTCACCATCAGAAATTAGATCTGGATCTTTGTCGTTCTTTCTCAAGGAATATTTCACCTTCAATCCCCAGCAACGATGCCAAGATGTTCGCACTCCATAATTTTCCCGGTTGTGGGAGGAAAACCATGAAGGTAACCTTCAAACCGCCTTTAGGATTGGAATTTGGCCTTTCCAAACTAGAGAGGGCTCTCTCACTATAAGTTAGGCTCAATGGCAAGATCTAAAATTGAAATAATGTTTGTAAAAATATTGGTGGCAGAGCTAGGATGAGGTATCCATTGGGAATGGAGTCAAATTTGTGGCAAATGGAATTATAAATGACTAGTTGGTGGAACTATTGATGAAACATAGGCTAGGTAGTTGACAATCTTTCAGTGAAATTTTTTTTGTTGTGTAAAGGAAGAAAAGGAAAAAAAAAACTACAATCAGAGCACCAACTTGGATGAATTCTAACTAAGTTAAGAAGAAGATGCAATACTTTAATTGTTTTAATCTAGAGCATCAATATTAGATGAATTATGCACCATCACTTTTCAATTTAAGTACATGAAGCTTGCAAATGAAATGAAAAAAAGGGAAAAAATGATAAATAAATACATACGAAAGAGACACACACTTCAAATTACCATCACAAGAATCTCTAATTTGAAAGTACTGTACTTCTGCATTAATTTTCCATTAAAATCTAGAAAAGGCTACAAAATGCTCAATACAAAATGCCTTATATGCTTCTTCCCACCCTTATTCAATCAAAATTACAAAAATATATAGAAAAAACTCTTCCTAAATCTCAGGAGGTCGAATCCAACCACTTTCCTACAGTTTGGATTCAATTTCATTGAAAATAGGAACTAACTAGCTAAAATATAGAAGTCAACTTATTACATTAAATGCATCATAAGAACTTTGACTAAAAGGAGATCTAACTCTCTATCTTCATGCCATCAAGATATGAAGTTGTTATTGGTGATCTAGTATATGTGAAGATGTTACGAGGTCGAGTTGGATGATGATATGGCTTTCATGTCACAGTTGCATAGTGTGTTCTGCATTTCACTGCATAACTGTATTCTTCAGAATTTGCATAGAGTGTTTGCACAGTGAAATTTATGCAATTAGTATTTTTTTATTTTCTCTCAAACGGTAAACTGGGTCTGACTGAATTTCAGTCTGAAACTTAATATCATCATGATGCCTCTACTAGAGAACTTTGTGAAAAACCCAGTTCACAGATCTCTAGAAAATTCAAAAATGGTTGTAGATGACGATGGCTCATTTCTCGAAAACATTAAATCATTTTGACCTGAAATTAAGTGATCTTATTCATATTACCTTCATTCATATCCTATAAAAATTTCATGGACAATGGACACATAATTTAAGAGGTATGATAAAAATACACTTGAGGAACGAGCTCACTACCCAACTGGAAACTACAACACTCGCGCAACGAGTGCCCTATTTCCATTTTCTTCTATTGTTTGACCTAGAGATGGAACCTAATGACCATTTAATAAAATATGAACTTGAAATCACATAATATAGAGCTCTATAAACATTCATCATTCTTTAAAAAACTAATTTTTCCATCAAAACAAGGCTTGTCATGGTATGGCATGGCAAGGCATGGCATGGAAAGGAAAGGCATGTCATGGAATGGCATGGAAAGGAAAGGAATGGAATGGCATGGAAAAGAAAGGCATGACATGGAAAGGCATGGAATGGAAATACATGGCATGGAAAGGCAATTCAT
>SNQJ01S0030690.1:61724-82074 GCA_010110895.2 Picea sitchensis | reverse complement strand
GAGAGAGAGAGATTTCATGGGATGTTTTTTTATGTTCCTCTCATTGTTTATGCATTTTATGTTGATTAATGTATGAATTTTATTTGTATGAATGTGTTATCACATGTAATTTCCTTCCAACACTTTATGCATATTACATGAGATGATATGGAAACTTCTAATGTCAAAATATAATATACCTATGGGATTTTGGAGACCAATTCTATTGTAGTGCAGGAGGGTGTTTCGAATTCATTTCTTGAATTCTTGGATGAAACTTATTGAGAGGACAAGTAAAAGGCTTAAAAATCAGTTAAGGGAAGCACAAGATATTATCATCCAATTGAGGGAGGAACAAAGAGAACACACGAAGGATGCATTTAAAATCATTAATCAATGTCATGAGGCCATTGATAACAGTAAAAGAATGGTAGAAAGGTCTTTACCTTTACACAAACATCTCAACCATATCTACTAGCAAAACTTGTCTTTAAAGAAAGAAAACAAAACTCTGAAACAAAGACTACAAAAAATTGAAAATGATCATGAGGCTAAGAGGAAGTTAGACTTTATTACATAACTTATTGAGGTATACGATAATTGAAATGGAAATATTCAGTTTTGTCCTTTTTTATATATTGTCATCCTAAGCAAAGGGATAAAACTCAAACCCTAATTTTGTAGCTATTATGAAACTTGCAAGTTATATCTCTTTTCATAATAATTCTTGTTCAAGGTTGGTGTGTTAAGATTATTTGCATCATATACATAACCTATAAACCAAAAAATTATAGACTGTGAAAATTAGTGTTGGAGATAAGAAAAAGAAGAAATTGCGCAGTGTGGGTACACTACGCAAGTGCTGTAAGTGTCAATTTTTGCAGAGATCAGACACATATTGGATGAGATAGGAAAGTTTGAAGGTGATATTTTTTTTTTTTTTGAATAAAAAGTGGATCCTTATATTAATTCCAGATGAAAGATTACTAAAAGAGCTGCAACCTTTCTACTTACAAATATTCCTGTAGCTTATCTATTGACAAAAATGCCTGCAGCCTATCTCGTTACAAAAATGCCTTCAACCTATATTCTTACAAAAATGCCTGCAACTGAAGGTAGAACTGATTACAATTCTCTTCACGATTTTCCTGAAGTCTAGGTCTCTTCGCGCATCAATGGTTCAGATATGCTTTCGCATTTTGCAATTTTGTGTTTCACGACTTCACAACTTGGGCTGACAGATCCCTCCATGCTCCGTACTCCCGATTGTCGAGTTCACAAAATTTTCTCATTTCATATCAATGGGACCAGATCGAAGGTTAAAATATCCTCAAGCATCAACGGTCCAAATCCGCACTCACATTTCGCGATTTCACGTTTTGCGACTTCACGACTTGGGTAGACAACACCCTGCATGCTTCAGAATCCCGAATGTCAAGTTCCCAAAATTTTGTCGTGTTAGATCAATGGGACCATATCGATGGTTTAGATCTCCTCAAGCATCAATAGTCCAGATCCATTCTTGCTTTTCATGACTTCGCAACTTTGGGAAACAACATCCTTCGTGCTCCTGACTCCCAATTGCCGAGTTCCCAAAATCATTTGTCGACAGTCCATATCTCCTTGAGCACTAACAGTCCAGATATCCTCGAGTGCCAATAGTCCAAATTCTCTCTAGCTTTTCACGACTTCGCGACTTTGGAAAAAAACATCCTCTGTGATCCTGATTCTCGATTGCTGAGGGCCCAAAATCATCTATCGACTGATGTTATTCTGCGTTGATGCTTACATTCGCCCTCTCTCCTAAGCTTCTGATCATTTCTGACTTGGAATAATTTATAAGTAGACAAAGGTGGAACCTCATTCGGATTAGGTCCATCTAGCTGGGGAAGCTCCTCGCATTGGATCCATAGGGCTGAGCTTTGTGACTCCCTGGATTCATGGAGAATGATCTGGTGGATAGAGTCAACCCCTGCATTGGCTAGTCTGTCTGCAAATTTGTTTGCACTTTGTCGAATGTGTGAGGGGGTTAGAGTTAGAGAGTTTCTGAGAAGGGCTTGGATGTTGTAAAGAGGGCCAAGGAGGCACCAAGTCTATTATAATTTTGGAGTCTCCTTCAATGATCAGATAGGTGACGTTTTGATCTAGATCCATTTTCACTCCTTTGATAAGACCCCAAATTTTTGCTGAATTGTTGGTGTCACATCTGAGATTCTCTACAATGAGTCTTTGAATTTGTCCCAAGCTGTTTGTTATGACCGCTCCATATCCTGAGTGTCCTGGATTTCCTTTTTATGCGCCATCAAAATTGACCTTATGGAAGCCTGGTCGGGGGGGAGCCACTTAGAGGGACTGAGGGATTTTTAAAATAGGGGGGGCTATTGAGGAGGGGTGGAGTGTGAAAATGAGAAGCCCCAAGAGTTGAGGAGTGAGAGCTCACCTGGGTCAGTGGGGAAGTCGTCCTTGGTCCATAATTGTAGCTGGATAGTTTCCTGGAGATGCAGGAGGATTGTATTCTAGAGGAGGGTGGGCGGAGATGGCTAGGAATGAAATATTCTTTTGTTCCTCTCTTTCCATAGTTTCCAAACTATGAATCCTGGTAAGAGTTGCCAAGTTTTTTTCATGATAGGAATGTTGAAGGAACCAAAGCCACAATCCTTGATGGTTCTTATGATGTTGTTTTAACTCATTTGGTTCTTCTAATGAACTGAGTGGCCTGGTTCCAGATGTTCTCACTGAGTGGACAATTATTTAGGAGGTGCTCCATGGTTTTTTCCTGGATATGGCAGAGATGGAAAATCAAAGGGCCAATGAAACCTCGTATTTGAATATTGTCCCAGGTTAATATCTTGTTCTGAAGTAGAAGCCAGAGGAAAGTAGAGATTTTGGGCTAGAGTTTTGATTTCCATATTGTTGTCCAGATGCTATCTTTTTGAAGGTTATGGAATTTCTCCTGAAGAGTGTATCCCTCCTTGAGAGTGAAGCTTCCATGAGGTGTGTATTCCCATCTGATAATGTCTTGGTATGTTATTTTCCAGATTTTCCTTTGGGTTGTATCTTGTTTCCAGTGTTGCAGGTCACAGTCCATTTCCACTTGGAGTTCCTGATGGGTAGATTTCCAGCTTCGCCAGGGAGAGCTGCTCAGGGTATATGTCCACAAATCTGCGACTTTGAGAGTGGCAAGATCTCAAATGTGATTTTTTGTAGGATTGTAGATTTTATCACAGTTGTAAGGGTGACATTTACTACCAGGAATCCATCCAGAATAGGGAATTCTGGCCATTACGAACTTCCTATAAAGGATGTTCTTGTATGAATGGCCGATTTTTCAAGGCCGCACTCCAGATGTTGGAGCCTTGAATTTGATCCTGCATTCTCATGAGTTGACTTTGATGCGTATTTGGGGAATATTTGAATTTCCATAGTTTTGCCCATATCTCTACTGGTGTTTTGAGCCATCTCCACCAAATTCTTGCTCCCATGGTGCTATTTAATTTTCCAGGGTCCTGGAGGCCTAGACCACCTGAAGATTTGGGCTTGCAGATTTTGTCCCAGCTGACTAGGGCCCATTTTTTGTTCAATTTGTGTCCATGCCATAGAAAGTTTGTTTGTAGATTCCTTATTTTCTTTATGATTGATTGGGTGGAATCTAGGGATGAGAAGAGGTATGTTGGTATGGCTCGGAGGACTGACTTTAAGAGCACTAATCTGGCTGAAAGGTTGAGGGAGCGAAATGTCTAGTTGCTGAGGCGGTTGGTGATGGAAAGTAGGAGGGTGTCCCAGGTGATGTTTCTGGCTGCTGAGTTAGAAAGAGGGATTCCCAAGTAGTGAGAGGGCAGAGTGAAGACATGGGTATTCATAATTTGAGAAAGGTGTTGTTGGATTGATTGAGGAGTATTAAAAACGAAGAGTTGTGATTTGGCTAGATTAAAGGTGGTTCTAGAGGCTTCGTTGAAATTTGAGAGGATGGAGCTTAGTTTAATTTCTTCTTGTGCGGTGGGGGTGTTCATTAGCAGTGTGTCATCAAAAAATTGGATGTGGGAGGTTGTCGGTTGTAACCCATGGAGAGAGAGGCCTTGGAGGAATCCATTTTGAATTGAAGCCTTGATAAAGAATCCTAGACCTTCAACCATTATGACAAAAAGGAAAGGGGAGAGAGGGTCACCTTGCCTTATTCCTCTTTTGGGGGAGAAGGGTTGAGAGGGGACACCATTGACGCAGATTGAGAAAAAAGTTTAAGGAAATGAGGTTCATTATCCAAGAGATCCAATCCTTGTTGAAACCAAAAGCCGATAGGAGAGCTTTCATGTATTGCCAGCTTAATTTGCCAAAAGATTTTGAAAGGTCAAGTTTTAGAAGCATACCTAGAGTATGAGTGCTTTTGAGTGAGTGAATGATTTCATGGAGAAGTATGATGTTATCCATGATTTTCCTTCCTTTGACATATCCTGATTGATCCTTGGAGATGATGAAGGGGATAATTGGCTTGAGTCTTAGATCTATGACCTTGGAGATAATTTTGTAGATCACGTTGCAAAGAGCTATGGGTCTGAAGTTATTCGAATTTGTGACCCTTTCTTCTTTGGGTATTAGGGTGAGGAAAGTGGAATTTAGTGCTGGAATAACTTTGCCTGAGCTGCGTGTTTCCTCCACTAGTTACCACACTTCCTCCCTTAACATAGGCCAATAGGAGTGGAAGAAGTTTGTTGTGAAACCATCTGGGCCCGAAGCCTTGCCTATGGGTAACTCCTGAATATCTTGATCCACTTCTTCTTGCGTTATTGGTTTCATGAGAGCCTCATTCTATTCCTGGGTGATTATAGTTGGGATATTTTGGGTCACCTGCTCTATTGTTGAGGTACGGTCCACATTGGGTTCTGAGAGGAGATCCTTGTAGAAGTCTGTCAGCTTGTGCATTATTTCGTCATGAGTTAACATGGTGTTTCCTTGCGAGTCATCCAACTTTGTGATTCGATTGATGAGGCATCTGTGGATCATGCAACAGTGGAATAATTTGGTGTTTTTCTCTCCCTCATTGAGCCATTGAACCCAAGATTTCTGTCTCCAGATAATTTCTTCCTGCTTGTGTCTTTCTTCTATTTTCCTTTGAGTTCATTCTCCTCCTGCTGTTGAGTGATTGTGTATCCCGCATGAATGATTTGTCCCTGAAGGTTCTCTAGTTTTTGTTCTAGCATTTTCCTTTCTTGAAAAATGTTCCCAAAGACTTATTTGTTCCAATTGTGTACCTATTGTTTAAAATATTTGAGGTTTTGTTGGAAGGAATACATTTTTGTACCCTTCTGTGTTTCCGCAGTGCTCCACCAGTGACGAGCTAGCTTCTGGAAATCTGGATGGGAGAGTAAAACATTTTCAAATCTAAAGGGTTTAAGCTTGGGGGTGTCAATAATGTCAACCCAGAGCTAAACTGACCAATGGTTCGAGCCTGCCTTTGGGGGGATGTTGGAATCTACTAGGGGGCCTTCCAAAAGGAGATTTTTTGAGATGAGTAAGTGATCAAGCCTGCATGCTATTTGTTGGTGACCCAATCTTTTGTTGGTCCAGGTGTAGGTGCCATTGCCATTCTCAATATCTACCAGTCTGAGGTTATCTATGAGTTCCTGGAATTTCGCAGTATCCTTCTCCAGGCGCTTTCCCCCCCCTCGTTTCTCCTCTAGCGTGAGAATCATGTTGAAGTCACCCTCTATTATCCATCGCTTACCTTTTGCTAAAGAACCTAGGTAAGTCAGGATCTGAATGAAGAGGTCTTTGTCTTGGCTGTTCTACAGGCCATAGGCATTTGTGATCATTCCCTTCTTGTTCGAACCTATGGCCCTAAGTTTGAAGGTGATATTAAAGCTACTTCAGTAGAGGAATATATACAAGTTATATCAACATGAAGCTAAGTCTCATTCTGTAACACTATAGCTTCTAGGGTTTTGAGTTTTGATGGAAAAATCATTTTTTAAGGAATGATGAATGTTTCCAGAGCTCTATATTGTATGCTTTCAAGTTCATATTTCAGTAAATTTTCATTAGGTTCCATCTCCAGGTCAAACAAGCAAAGAAACTGGAAATAGGGCACTCGTTGCGCAAGTGTTGTAGTTTCCAGTTGCGTAGCAAGCTCGCTACACAATTGTATTTTTATCATAATTGTTAAATCATGCGCCTGTTTGGAGTGAAATTTTTATAGTAGATGCATTAAGCTAATGTGAATAATATCACTTAATTTCAGGTAAAAATGCTTCATTGTTTTTGAGAAATGAGCCGCCATCATCTACAACCATTTTTGAATTTTCTCGAGATCCGTGAACTAGGTTTTTCCCAAATTTATCCAGTAGAAGCATTATGATGATATTAAGTTGTTGACCAAAAGTAATCCGGACCCATTTTACCTTTTGAAAGAAAATAAAAAAATACCAATTGCATAAATTTTGTTGTGCAAACATGTTGCTCAAGTGCTGAAGAATACAATTGCACAATGAAATGTAGAACACGTTACGCAATTGTGACAGTGCAGCCAGATCATCATCCAACTCGACCTCATAGCATCTCCACCTGTACCATATTACCTTTAACAACTTTATATATTGATGTAATAAAGATAGAGAGTTAGGTGTCCTTTTAGTCAAAGTTTCTATGATGCATTTAATGTAATAGGTTGACTTCTATATTTTACATAATTAGTTCCTATTTTCAATGAAACTCAATCCAAATTGTAGGAAAGTGGTTGAATTCGACCTCCTCAGCTTGAGGAAGATTTTTTTCTATATATTTTTGTAATTTTGATTGACTAAGTGTGGGAAGAATCATAGAAGGCATTTTTTATTGAGCATTTTGTAGCCTTTTCTAGATTTTAATGGAAAATTAATGTAGAAGTACAGTACTTTCAAATCAGAGATTCTTGTGCCGGTAATTTGAAGTGTGTGTCTCTTTATTATGTATGTATTTCTCTTTTTTTCCTTTTTTTTTTTCATTTCATCTGCAAGATTCATGTACTTAAAATGAAAAGTGATGGTCCAGAATTCATCTAATATTGATGCTCCAGATTAAAAAAATTAAAGTATTGCATATTCTTCTTAACTTAGTCAGAATTCATCCATGTCGGTGCTCTGATTATAGTTATATGTTTTCCTTTTTCTTCCTTTACACAACAAAAACATTTTCATTGAAATATTTTCAGCTACCTAGCCTCTGTTTCATTGATAGTTCCACCAACCAGTCATTGATAATTCCATTTTCCACAAAGTTGACTCCGTGCCCAATGAATACCTCATCCTATCTCTCCCACCAATATTTTTACAAAACTTATTTCCATTTCATATCTAGCCACTGAGCCTAATTTATAGTGAGAGAGCCCTCTCTGGTTTGGAAAGGCTAAATTCCAAGCCTAAAGGTGGTTTGAAGGTTACCTTCGTGGTTTTCCTCACATAGTCGGGAAAATTACGAAGTGATAACATAATGCATGTTTTTTTTTTCTAAAGTCATTACAAATACTTGTGTTACGGATTAACAAATCTCTTATGGTGTAAAATATTACAAAGTGTTAAATCCATAAGCAATTAATTGTTCTCATTACCTAAATTTATGGGTAGGGTATACATTTCCTTTAGCATTGGTAAAGTTAAACTAATTTCTAATGCACTGGACACACTTGGGTGCACTTGTTGGACGTAGATGGTTGATGGACAAGGCACCAAAGCACTCAAAGTTGCTGGATGACAGTTGAGTCCACCCTAAAGTACTACTTTCAAGGCAATTATCATAAATATATTAATTGTCAAACTTTACAATCGGTAGTGACAATTCTTGATCTTTTAAAAATGTTTTTTTAATAAATGAAAAATAAACTCAAGTTGATGAGCCATAAATATATTATTTTTCTATATATAGTACTTGTTACTTGACTTAAATACCCCACAACTAGTAAAATTTAACAAAAAAATTAATTAGTAGTATCCACTAAATTAATTTGAGGAAACACATGTGGCTTATCTAAATGGTGTTGAGAATCATACTAAAGGCAAGAAATACTACATATATGGGTAGTGCATGAAGCTCCAAAGTTCCACATTTCAAATTGCATGTTTAAACAAATCACATAACTATGATCATTATAAACATATAAAAATAAAAATAACATCCCACAACACATAAATAGGTCCAAATGTATACATATCAAATGTCTATTTAATTCTAACTAAACCCAACAAATACTAAGCAATTAATCACTAAGATAAGTAAAAATAAAAGTTCTAACCTTCTAAGGCCAAAATATAGGTTGTTACATTTACAAATTTCTAGAACACCACTATGATCTAAAATAAACTAATCCCTAATTTCATGTCTTGTCATGTAGCTTCCCATTTTAAATTATACAACAATAAATATAACTTTCCATAACATTATGCAAGGAAAAAGTCAAATCAAAATGTGGATTGCAATGAAATAAGAATAACAAAAAAAGAAACATTTTTCATTCCAAGAAACAATAAACATTTTTCTAGGGACATATGAATTAACTTTATATAACAAAGTTCCTTTCTATCCAATGAAGTGTTTATGACATTTTAAGTCTAAGTGAAAAAGTTTTCATGCCTTTCCAATCCATGCCACGCCTTGCCTTTCCTTGATTTTCCATGTCATGTTGTTTATTTCCATGTTGTTCCTGCCATGCCAAACCATGTCATGCCATGCCATGCCATGCCATTCCATGCCTTACCTTTCCATTCCTTTCCATGCCATTCCATTCCTTTCCTTTCCTTGCCATGTCATGCCCTGCCTTGCCTTGCCATGCCATGCCATGCCATGCCTTGCCTTGCCTTGCCATGTCATGCCATGCCATTCCTTTCCTTGCCATTGCATGCCATGTCTTGCCTTACCATTGTATGCATTTCCTTTCCATGCCATGTCTTTTATTTCCATGCCATGCCATGCCTTTCCAAGCCATTCCATGACATGCCTTTCCCTACCATGACATGTCATTGCATTCCTTTCCTTTCCATAGTGTGCCTTGCCATGTTATGCCATGGAATGTCTTGCCTTGCCATGAATTGCCTTTCCATGCCATGTATTTCCATTCCATGCCTTTCCATGTCATGCCTTTCTTTTCCATGCCATTCCATGCCTTTCCTTTCCATGCCATTCCATGACATGCCTTTCCTTTCCATGCCATGCCTTGCCATGCCATACCATGACAAGCCTTGTTTTGATGGAAAAATTAGTTTTTTAAAGAATGATGAATGTTTCTAGAGCTCTATATTATGTGATTTCAAGTTCATATGTTATTAAATGGTCATTAGGTTCCATCTCCAGGTCAAACAATATAATAAAATGGAAATAGGGCACTCGTTGCGCGAGTGTTGTAGTTTCTAGTTGGGTAGTGAGCTTGTTCCTCAAGTGTATTTTTATCATAACTCTTAAATTATGCGTCCATTTTCCGTGAAAGTTTTATAGGATATGCATGAAGGTAATATGAATAAGCTCACTTAATTTCAGGTCAAAATGATTCAATTTTTTCGAGAAATGAGCCACCGTCATCTACAACCATTTTTGAATTTTCTAGAGATCTGTGAACTGGGTTTTTCACAAAGTTCTCTAGTAGAGGCATCATGATGATATTAAGTTTTGGATTGAAATTCAGTCAGACCCAGTTTACCGTTTGAGAGAAAATAAAAAAAATACTAATTGCATAAATTTCACTGTGCAAACACTCTGTGCAAATTCTGAAGAATACATTTGTGCAGTGAAATGCATAACACGCTATGCAATTGTGATAGGAAAGCCATATCATCATCCAACTCGACCTCATAACATCTTCACATATACTAGATCACCAATAACAACTTCATATCTTGATGGCATGAAGATAGAGAGTTAGATGTCCTTTTAGTCAAAGTTCTTATGATGCATTTAATGTAATAAGTTGACTTCTATATCTTAGCTAGTTAGTTCCTATTTTCAATGAAATTGAATCCAAACTGTAGGAAAGTGGTTGAATTCTACCTCCTCAGCTTGAGGAAGAGTTTTTTCTATATATTTTTGTAATTTTGATTGAATAAGGGTGGGAAGAAGCATATAAGGCATTTTCTATTGATCATTTTGTAGCCTTTTCTAGATTTTAATGGAAAATTAATGCATAAGTACAATACTTTCAAATTAGAGATTCTTGTGATGGTAATTTGAAGTGTGTGTCTCTTTCGTATGTATTTATTTCTCATTTTTCCCCTTTTTTTCATTTCATTTACAAGCTTCATGTACTTAGATTGAAAAGTGATGGTGCATAATTCATCTAATATTGATGCTCTAGATTAAAACAATTAAAGTATTGCATCTTCTTCTTAACTTAGTTAGAATTCATCCAAGTTGGTGCTCTGATTGTAGTTTTTTTTTTTCCTTTTCTTCCTTTACACAACAAAAAAATTTTCACTGAAAGATTGTCAACTACCTATATGTTTCATCGATAGTTCCACCAACCAGTCATTTATAATTCCATTTGCCACAAATTTGACTCCATTCCCAATGGATACCTCATCCTAGCTCTGCCACCAATATTTTTACAAACATTATTTCAATTTTAGATCTTTCCACCGAGCCTAACTTATAGTGAGAGAGCCCTCTCTAGTTTAGAAAGGACAAATTCAAATCCTAAAAGCGGTTTGAAGGTTACCTTCATGGTTTTCCTCCCACAACTGGGAAAATTATGGAGTGCTAACATATTGGCGTCGTTGCCGGGGATTGAAGGTGAAATATTCCTTGAGAAAGAATGACAAAGATCCAGATCTGGTTTTTGATGGTGAACCAAAATCAGACACAAGATGTCTATGTACCATTCACCTGGCGACTTTGATCAATACTTCAATAAAATTCAAAGAATATGATAGAGGATGAGCCTTACTCACAGAAACATGAAAGGACCGAGATCCAAGTATAAAAGTACAAATTTTATTCAAGATGTCTTATTTATTTTCATGAATTACATCTTGTCCTTTCCTAAACATATTAAAATAATTTTCCTTTACCTGTTGCATTCTAATGAAGATCATAAATATGCATTTGATTCCCCCTCTTCGAAAACTATAAATACACATTCTCTTTGTATTTTTTTTATCTTGGCCAAGATGTTCCATATGAATCACATGATGTACATGATCGGTCTGCTAAACCTCAAGATACCTAAGCATATATCATATCTCATGTGCTTAAGCCTCAACCCTCTAAGATCCCAGACAAATATAGGCCTCTAAAATAACCTCATCTTATTCATGATCTTCCTTTGAAGCACTAAAGATACCTACTATAAATGTGTTGAACCTGCACATAATAGATCTAGCTAGAAAATACCACACACATTTGCAGAGAGAAATTGAGAAAGAAGAAGCAAGAGAGAAAGAATGGAAGAATTATCATTAACCATTAATAATAATGAATAATTTACACATGTTATACTATGTATAACTTAACCAATGCACATTGAAGGAGAATCCAATGCACCATAGTGGTGGCCTAGAGTGACTTAGACACACACCAATAATTACGGGAGTAAACTACCACTTAGTCTAGTCTCTCAAGCAGTTACATGAGTGAATTGCCACATAGTCGAGTTAACTAGTCTACCAGTGTTCAGTTAACTGAATGAAACAGAGTGAAGTGAGGAGAAGATCAGGGAATCATGGGTAATGCGCTAGTCTGGCGATGATACCAAGGCTAATGAACATTAGCTGGTGATGATCCCAATGTTGCATTGTTACACATCAAAATCACCCACTTCAATAGTGTCGCAAGTATCGTCATTACAAGTGTTGTAAATGTCGCATCTTGTCCGCAAGTGTCGCATTTTGACCACAAGTGTCACAAACATCATAATGACATCTTGCCTATGTTGTGCCTCTAACGACATCATAAGGACACTTAAGACACCTTCAAAGACTCGTTTAAGAAGGAGAAATCATATGATGAGGAGTACAAAGAATTTTCCATGAAGAAACCTGTTTAAAAATGATTTTTGGAAGGCAACGCTCCCATACCCACTGTCAGGGAGCGCCGACGCTCCCTGAGGTTCTTTGGGGGAGTGATGCCCTTTCTGAGAGAATTTTTGGTTTGTTGAGATAAATCAGGGACGAATCCCCTCAATCTCTGAAGTTGGTTGGATTCGAATATGAGTTCAAGTAATGATCTTAGGGAATATCCACAATTGAAGGAGAAGAATCCTAAACTTATCCCAAAGATATCTCAATTAGTTGGGTCTCTCCAATATTATATAAGGAGGCCTTCTCATGGTGAAAGGTACATGATAGAGACTAGAGAAGCACCTAACTTATGATCTCATGAGTGGCATTGATATATGGAGATTGAGAATTATACCAAACTTATGATCCCATAAGTGAGATACCATTGAAGCATAATAGGTCTTATTACTTGAGCTAAGGGGTTGGAAAAGAAGAGTTGGAAGAAGATGTTGCACCTTCATCAAAGGATTGTAAGTACTCTTCATTTGTTCTCATTAATACACATATACACTTGGTCTGTTTCTTTCAAGTTTGTGTTTGTTCCACATAAATTTGTCTCTAGTAGATAGATATTCATTTGAGATAATCTCAATAGAATAGGAAGCTCATTGTATCTTTGTTTGTTCTACAGGACCTATCGAGGATCTTAGGATTGAATATCAACTTGGGATTTGTGAGGAAAAATTCCATTAACAAGGTACATATTTTTCTTCTTCCTCTTCATATATTAGCTTAATTAGATCTAAAAGGATGTCAGTGACCAATGATAGAACCTTACTAGAAGGCCTCCTTATATAAGCTTGGAGAGACCCAACTAGTTGAGAGATATTTGGGATAAGTTGAGGATTCCTCTCCTTCAGTTGTGGATCTTCCTGAAGATCATGCCTTGAACTCATATTCGAATCCAACCAACTTCAGAGATTGAGGGGGTTCTTCCTTGATTTATCTCAACAAACCAAAAATTCTCTTAGAAAGGGAACCACTCCCCCAAAAGGGTGCACAGAGAGTTTTAAAGATCCCCAAAAGAAGCCCAGTGAGCGTCGGTGCTCCCTGACAGTGGTTAGGGGAGTGTTTCCTTCCAAAAATAATTTTTAAGTGGTTTTATTCATGGAAAATGTTTTGTACTCCTCATTAGATGATTTCTCCTTCTTAAACTAGTCTATGAAGGTGTCTTAAGTGTCCTTATGATGTCGCTAGAGGCACGACATAGGCAAGATGGAAGTATGATGTTTGAAACACTTGTGACACTTGTGGTCAAGATGCGACACTTGCGGACAATATGTGACACTTACAACACTTGTAATGATGATACTTGCAACACTATTGGAGTGAGTAATTTTGATGTGTAACATATTTCCCCCCAAAGTACGAAGTCAGAAGACGATGATGACTGAAGTACTTTGTAGAATTTTTCGAGCAAGGATATGTACTTAGAGAGGCTGGAAAAAGCTACACACAACCATCAAACAAATATTATGATATGTTTCAAACCCAAGGCAGGCATACCTATGCTTGAGTGATAAATATTTTTTCAGGTATGGCCGCCATAGAATACACCGTGGATCCATAATTATATTGATAAAAAGGTATAGCCACGGAAGATACACAGTGGATCTACGAGATGACAAGACATATCCATGACCAATACAAAGTGGCTCTATGTTACAATATATGTGTCAATGTTCAGAGAAACTTCATTGCAACCTGGGAAAAGTACATACAAGAGTGATGACTCAACCCAGGGTATTCTTACCAATCCCTATTTAGTATGAATCTAACCATGTGAATAGATTTCCTGATGTCTACCATGGCATAAACCACTTGATTACCGATCAATGAGGTAAACCGTTAACAAGCGCGAGTAAACCAATTTGATTAACATCAATGAGGTAAACCAAGCATCAAGCGCTGTAGGGGAGATCACCTACATTATGATGTCAATGATTCCCAAGGTACTCTAGTACATTCCAACGAATGTGAATGGATGAGATGAAGTCGAACATCCATGGAATCATCCGATCATAGGTCAATGATGTAAACCTACTGTCGGATGTGAGGAGGCATGCCATTGAGGCATGTAGGTCCCAAAGTACTAACTGGTTTCTTTATCTAGCTCCTGGATAATGTGCTGAAGTCGACAGGAACAAACTCATCGAAGGAGGGCCTTGATGTATCCCCCATCAATGACAAAAAATAGACACAAAGATGTAATTGTTGGATCAAACGAACATGGACTAACACAGGTATTGAAACATGATATTTGTGATGGATGAATATCGAAGCATATACTTCCCTTGAACACTAAGGCATAAGAGCGGAAACTTGATAGGGACCAAAACTTGGTAATGAAATGGATATTGTGACTTACGTCGGGTGGCCCAAAGGAGTAAGTAAACTCAAAGGATTGGTTTAGTGCATAGGTTCAATGGATTGAAATGCGTGCAAAGATAAAATGCCGTGTTCAAGGGTGACTATAAGGATTACTAGTAAAGTTCTCAAAAACTGCTTGGCTTGCTTCTTTCAATTTTTCCCCCATCCAGATAGACGAGTACCTCTTTTTGGTTTAATGAGCTCGAGGAGGCTAACACATGCTCGATATAACTAACCTTCAATAAGTTACTCTTCCTTTTTTTAACGAATTGGAAGAAGTAAGGGTTTGGTCCCATATGGGCCCTTCAATGTATGATTGTTTAACGAGTCCAGAGAAGGTAAACTTGGTTGTTTTTCATATTTACAGAGTTTTAAAATGACTTAAAGACGACTCCAATGTTGTCATTTTTTGTAATGTTAGTCTTGTGAGGCCGAAAAAGAGATAAATTATCACTCGAAAGACACCCTTTCAAACGTTTTAATGAGTGGGAAAGGAATCAATATCACTTGACAATCGTTTCATGTTTAGAGAGTCTGAAAAGAGCTTAAAGGAGACTCTAGGGGGTTCATTTTTTGTATAACCTTTACGTGTCTGAAAAAGTGATAAAAGTCTACTCGGTTACATTCTCATGTTTTTACTAGCATGAGAAAGAAAAAAGACTAAGATCGGTATGCCCCCAGCTTGAAAGCTAGTGGCTTAACTCCAAAATGATCATCAAAGGCTAGAGACATGCCCCCCAAGCTTCAATTCATTCACTGACTGTGAGGTTGTCACCAATTTCTATACTATATGGAGAAAAAGGAAACATGTGGATGAAATGAAGGTTAAAAAATGAGACCTAAAGAAAGACTCGACTCAACATCTACGAGATCTAGCGAAAGAATTGACCTGACAGGAGAGGTAATTGTTTCATTTTTGAGCAAGCTTGACACAAGAAAAGAACTATGCTCAGGGCTCTAGGTTCAATCCCTAGATTTCCGTTTCATTTTTTAACGAGCTTGTTACAGAGAGAAAAAACTATGCTCAGTGCTTCGTGGTGAATTCCAAAATTTCTATTTCATTTTTTAACGAGCTTGCTACAGAGAGGAAAACTATGCTCATGGCATATGTTTCATTTTTTAATGAGCTTGCCACAGAGAAGCGAAACTATGCTCATGACGTATGCTTGATCATGGCTTCCAAGAGAATAATGCTCTGGAAGGAAAGCATGTCAAGGGACAAACCTCAGTCATGGCTTCCAAGAAATCTTCACTAGATGGAAGAACAATGCTCTAGAAGGAACACATGTTGAGGTCCGTGTCAAGGGTAAGGAGACCAGGTTCTGATAGCCCTACCGAAGATATCACCATGTCAACTACCAGATCCAAGTCATTGGAAGTTGAATTCATGGGAGACAATGCCACATAATTGACCTGTGGAAGGGGTGATATCGACTGCATATACAAACCATTTAGGGAGTTCATTGGGTTAATGGTCAATTCAGGGCCAACAAAGGAAAGTTGATCAATAGTCACCATTCTTCCATCATGCGGGAAAGATATCACATGAAAAAGAGTGGACACAATGGCTTTCATGGAATAGACATAATCTTGCCCAAGGAGTAAATCAAAATCCAAGGGATCCTAGACTACCATAACATCAATAAAGATAGTTTTCCCTCCCAAAGTTATGGAAAATCGAAGAAGGATCCCTAAAGGGTGACTGGTTCTTCTATTAAAAGAGAACAGATTCCAGGTGATCAGCACAAGTTGAGGATAACCTAAATCTTACCAAGCACAAAATACTAATGGATGAACCTTCATCTATTAGTGTCTGAGGAACAACCCGACCACAAACATGTACTTTAATCTTTAAGGGAATGTGACAGGGAAGAAGAGGTTCAGTTAGCACACCCCAATCAAAAAGGATGGCCTCATTATGTGGAGGGGTTTTCGCAGGAGAAGGAGGAATTCCCCCCGGCACAATAGATCCTATATTAACGATAAAAGCGTGGGCAATATCGGGTTTACTCGCGAGAGGGAGAGTAGCATTGACCGATGGTGGAATCGGATCTACCACTTTGGCACTCTTTAGAGGAGGAGTGGGATTGACCAATGATCTAACCAGAGAAACCACTTTGGCACTCCTTAGAGGAGGAGTGGGATTGACCGATGATGTAACTAGAGCAACCACTTTGGCACTCCTCAATGGAGGAGTGGGATCGATCAAAGGTGAAACCAAATCGACCACTTTGGTTTCACTCTTTTGATGAAGAGTGGGGCTAATCGATGAAAAAATTGGATCAACTACTTGGGTTTGTGGTTCAATCGAGGAGGAAACTATATTGACCACCTGATCAACCGTACTGACTGGGGATGGAACCAGAGTGACCATTCTATCAACTAACGATGGGTTGGGGGAAATCTTATGATAACCTTTTGGAAGTTGAAGTTTTTCTAAGAGAGAAGAAGCCTCATCCATATGAGGACAAAGGTGAGAATAATGATCACCTTTGCATAACATGCAAGGAAACTTGACAATTGTCTTCTTCTTACCAACCTTAACGTCACTAGTTGACGGGGCATCACCAGCATGTCCATCAGGGGCCGATGATGTGAAGGAACAAACTTCTAAGACCCTGGGAATACCAGGGCAATCCCTCAGAAAATGGTCACCCTTACAAAGGCTGCAAGGGAATTTGGGTTTCAGATTCTTCATTTTAATATTATCAACCTTATCAACACTCCTAGTACTATTAACAGTAGTTGGTTGCTTGGATCCAACATTTGATGTAGTTGGAGGCTTGGTCCCTTTCTGGTTCTTCTTCTTCTGATAAACCTAGCTACTTTCTTTAGAGCTTTCACTAGGAGAAGAAGGATAAATGGAAGGAGACCTGATGGGCAAAGAAGGAGAAAGGTTGACATGAGGTTGATGTGTGGGCGGTGTGATTACATCTGAAGCACCTGCATTCAAGATCACCGGAGTGGAAAACAACCATACCGGTAACCCAATTGTGAAACCGGGAAGGCTCAAAGTAGCGATGTAAGGAGGGCCAACGTTTCCGTAAGAAGGAAAAACAAAGGGTTCCCTTGGCAAAGGGGTTCCTTCATTGGTCATTTCAGGAACTGATCCCATAAAAATAAAAATCCAACCTAGATTATGCTAGGGAGAACAAACAACACATGCTAAAAATCTAGTAAGTAAGCAATCAAACAAAACCTTCTCACAATGAGCACACTAGTTGGTGATGAAATCCAACATCATGGGAACAAAGTAAGAAGGGGCTGAGGTGGAGCGGGTGGAAAAGTTACGTTGATGACCTGCTTAATGGACTTACACCTTGGTCCAAGCTCCCACACATAGTCATGGGTATACCCTCCAAGGAGCTTGAGTGAGTTTGGCCAACGTCAATTCCAAGTACCATGAATACTTTCCCCTCCATAGTCACCTTGTGTAAAAACCCTAAAGAGATAGGTCACTAAGGTTACCAACTACAACAGTGATGCCTGGGGAAACAATCGACAGTCTGATCCACGCGCAAGGGCAGGGTATCTAGCCTGAAATCAACTTGAAAGGCTTCCACTCATCATTGTGGGTATACCTTCAAGCGACCACCATAATACATGCAATCTCTACACCAAGACCAACAAAGAAGGGTGAGTAACTCTGCCAGTATTAATGCGACCTCGTGATTGACCCTTGTGTGAGAAGGGCTTCCCAAGAAAAAATGTAGCAATTGGATTTCACTTCTCCCTAAAACAAGATCTTATGTTTGTTTGCAGCTTTGGAAATTTATCTTTCACACCTATTCCAAATCCCTACAACTAATCTAATGTAAGTTTGCTACCGAAAAATGTAAAAATGTCTAATCAATTTTAGTTTAGCGCTTGATTTTTAAGGTTGTTGTTACTCAAAAGGAAAATGGCGTGGACAATATGGTGTTTTGACCGACTTGAAATTTATGCAAAGAGATGAATATGAAATCTTTTCATTTCGATGAAATCTATGCTACGAGAAGAAGAAAACATTCATCATTCCAGATGCATAATGTCCCAAAATTCCCCCCCAAAAAACATGCAATTCCGTTACTTCAAATGAAAGCTAGTTTCACTACCCAAAAGCAAGAATGGATATAACTTCTTTGTTTGATTATGATGTATACAGAAAGGAAATACAAAATCTTCAATGCTCCACTACTTTCCATTAGGAGAAAGTGTCCTATGCAGATGCAAAAGACACAAAGCAAAAGGGATACAAACAAAGCATGCACTCAAGACAATGAGGACTGAAAGAAAACAAGTAGAATCTTGTTATAAAAATAACTCAGTCAAGGATCCTAAAACCAACAAGAATCCAAGGAGTACAATAAAATGCAGAGAAGAATCCAAGAAAAGATAGGGAGGAAGAGAAATCACTCAAAATTGTCTAGACAAAAAGCAGCTGGAAAAGGCAATTTCACATTTCTGAAAAAGGTTCCAAGCTCCAATAAATACAAGAGGGGTTATAAGAATCAAATACCAACCTAAATAATCAATCCAAACAACTTCATAAACCAACCACAGACTCTAGGTAAAGAGTAATACAAAACATGATGCAAAAGACTGAGCAAAAGAAGGCAATTTCACTCAAAAAAGACACTAGCGCTCCCCTAGAAGGGTGAATAGAGTGTTGCAACACCCCCTAAAACATTGTAGGGGAGCGCCAGTGCTCTGGTATGGCCTACAGGGGGGCGTTGGTGCTCCCATAAACTTAGAAAAATGGCCAAAAACTATGCAAAAACTCACCCAGAATGCTTGAAAATTGGGGAATTTTCTAGTGAAGGTAGTGTTACCACCATAAAATATTCTCTAATAAGATCCAAGTCTCAATAATTTAGTAAAGCTACATCATCAGGAAAAAATTGATAGTTTGGAGAGTCAATAATTTAGAGGACCGAGACATATCTGGTGACATATGGACAAATATAGCAGGGGCGCAAAAAAGTAAAACTCGATAGACCATGTATTACAAAATAACCCAGATCAATGGCTGGAACCCATATTGAGTGGGAAACTTGCACGGGACTTAACCATATGAAGGTGGGTGGGGGAAACCATTATGTTTTTTAATATGGATGTACAACGCCTCCAGAGATACATCAGGACAAAAGGCGGGTTGCCCGAAACTACTTTCGCCAAAACTTTGATGTCACATGTTCCTATACGTCAAATCAGACACTCATGGGGTACTGGTGGCAGCTGGTCAAAATAACCCTATCTCACTCGTTCAATACTTCACAACCGTATAACGTTAGGTGAACACCGTCATATAATGAACTTGAAAGCTAATCATTTGAAATGAATTGGCCAAGCATGGTAAATCAACGTAGCTATCAGTGAATGTGTCAGCGATTCATGATTAGAACTCTATAATAATGCAAGTATGAAGATATAATTTTATCCATTAGTGAATTAATCTCTAATTATCTCAACTCTCTTATTTCTGTAAGAATTTTTCAGTGTCTATGAAATTGTGATACATGGACCAAGCTATATTCGCTGAAACTGGTCATTCAAGCAACGTGGCGAGTTTACCTACGAGTAGGAAAGAGCGGGCAATTGCACGTATATTGGCGACAAAGTTCCACACTAAAACTGTTATAGATTCTGGATTGGAATTTAGGATAAATCCCATTATGAGGTATCTGGTCATCAACAGGCGAGTTGTGAAGAAGAAATGAACCAAACGATAGAAGAAAGAGATCATAGTCGAAACAACTGAAAGCATTGGAGAGAATCAACCAACTTGGTTGGTTACTCTAAACGATGAAATCACTAAGCTAAAATAAACTCTCAAATGAAAACAAGCACCTCCCAACAATTTTTGGACAGTTGGCACATAGATATGATGAACCTGTTCGTAACGGTCCTAAAGTAGGGTAATAGATGTTATAAATCATTTCTCATTTGTAATTGATCTTTGATCTTAGCACGATGAGAAGTCTGAATGTTTCGTATTCCACGAAGAGACCTTCACT
>SNQJ01S0030690.1:23052-61674 GCA_010110895.2 Picea sitchensis | reverse complement strand
ACAGTTGGCACATAGATATGATGAACCTGTTCCTAACGGTCCCTCTAAAGTAGGGTAACAGATGTTATAAATCATTTCTCATTTGTAATTGATATCTGATCTTAGCACGATGAGAAGTCTGAACGTTTTGTATTCCACGAAGAGACCTTCACTATATATATATATATATATTATCTAGAGAATAAAAAAAAGGAGGGGGGAAGCCTGCCCTCTATGTAGGAAGACCTTTGTAAATTTTGGGGTTATTATGAATACATAAATACAGAGGCAGATTTTAGTCTGTTTATGAAAATATTCTAACTTCCAGTGATATGAGTCTTGTCTCTTTTCATAGTATGTTTTCCTGTGAGCTTATATTTCATTTACACTTCTTCTTGTCTAAATTGAAAGATTAAAGGTCCAGAATTCATCATTCGATGCTCTTGGCTTAACGATTTAGATTATGCTTATCTCTTTCCATACTATGTCTGAATTCATTTCTACAATGCTTCGATATAGTTATGTGTTTCTTTTTCTTCCGACGCCATGCAAAATTTTTCATATAAACTCAGACTCACCACCTAATTTAGCATTTTTCCTCCAAATAGTCCTTAGGTCTGATAATGTATTATTTATTTCCGACTCCATAGCCCAAAGTCTTCCTCTCCTTCTTTGCCGACAATTTTATAAAAACCTGTAAACAAATCAAATCTAGACAATGATTCCCATATACTCAGTGACATGAGATATCCCTCTTTGAGTTGAGCAGGCTAGTGCCTCATCTCTAAAGCTGGTTGAAACAATTACCTATGTCGTTTGTCTATTCAGCCAGACAAAATTTATAGAGTGCTAACATTTTGGTGTCATTACTGGGGACGAAATTGAAATTTTTTCCTGGGAAGAATGACATGGTTGAGTTCTAAGGTCTGAGAGCAGAAAACACTTAGGCACATATTGGATGCATTCCTTCTCTAGTGACTCCACACACACACCAAAAATCAGTTCGAAGGTGATTCCACTGGTACAAGAATCCATAAATTTGAATTTTCAATGGCGACTCCACTCTCATGCAAAATATGGCTTCCAAAATGTTATTGGCTACTCCACTCAAGTTTAAAACGTAATTCAAAGACTCCACTGAGAAATGAGATCCCTTGACAGAGGAATGAAAAGACACTATGGAAGAAAACAGGTACTTAAAATTGAATTTTTTTCAAGGCATTCTATTGTTTGTTATAGGTTGCCTTTTCTTTTTCCTTGAACACGCCAAACAAATTTTCCTTTACCTGCTACATTCTAATGATGATTGTAAAAAAATTGAAATCATCCATCCTCCTCCTAAATTTTCACATGCATACCCCCACTGTATCGATGATTTCGATAAGAATCTTACAACTGGGCCATGTGATGACCACGATCAAGTTGATAAACCCCATAAAGTCAAGGTCCATGTATCTTCCCCTGTTCCTAGTCCAACGTCCTCCAAATCCCAACTTAGATACATACCCCTGAAATTACCCCAAGTCCTCCATGATTTCCCTCCAAATCACCATGAGTATCCACCTATGTTTGATGGAGAGACTAATGTCATCTCAGCTGAAAAGCACATCCAAGGGTTTGAGCATTTCATAGATTTAGTTGAGATTAACCATGGAGATGTTTGTATGATATCTTTCTCTCAATCCTTGAAAGGGAACACCAAAGACTGGTTTTGACACTTGCACCCAGATACAATTAGCTCATGGGAAGAATTGAAGAATGTTTTCTTAAAGTTTTGGGGCAAGAAGAAATCTTTGGATCTACAACTTGCAAAGTTCTATGCCTTGAAATGGCAGAGCGATGAGGCTATCTCTATATTTAGTAGAAGGTTTTCCAATATTTATTACAAATTGTCTGAAGAAATTCAACCCACTGAAGCAGATTCCATGTTCCATTATATGACAACTCTTCATCAAGATTTGTCTTTCCTCCTGATGGAAAGGAGACCCAATTCCTTACAAAATTTTTTTGATGATGCCAAGGATATTCAACACAACATCTAGGCATGTAAACGAATCCAAAATGAGGATTCAGATGTTGAAGAAAATAAAAGTGAATATGAACAGGAAGTAGTTGATTGGAATCTTGAGCATAGAATTGACAATTTCATGGGCCCTCTCGAAGTCTCAAATGCTTGTGATCACGCTAAAAATTATAATACACTTGTTAAAAGAAAATATGCTTCTCTGTCTTATGAGTCATCTCACGATAAGCATGGAGCCGGTCATTTTGTAGGTAATCAAGAGGATGAGTTTGCGAAACAATTCACTGAAGAACAAATAAATATCCCAAGTCTGTTCTTATTAGATGGTGTTGCATATGATGTTGATTTGCCTATATATGACGAATACAAAGATGATCGTGATATTGAAGACTCTCTTCTTCAACAGTACCATGAGGAGAAAAATATCAGATCAACAGAAGAAAATTCTCTACCCCTATGGTTCGCTACTTTCAGATTGTTGAAAGAGAATGCTCTGATTATTGTTGAGGCAAGCGAATTTATGACCAAATTGAAAAAACAGATTGACAAGGTATTGGAATACTCTTCTCAGAAACTTGATGACCCTATTCTTTGTTTTAAATAAAACTTTGTAGATTCAGGAATACAGTCATTGGTCGAAGAAAAAGGCAAAGTTGAGCATGTCCAAAAACCCAAAGACAGGGAAGAATACACTTATGATGATATTGGGAAGAATGAAGAAGATTGTGAGTCAGGTAACAAATCCTTGCCATTGTGTTTTTCCTCATTCGAACTGTTGAAACAAAATGGCATTTCAAATCAGAATATATCCAAGCATGAATTTGAAAGCGAAGAAAGCATCAGGCTTACAGATAAAAACTCTCTCCCCTTATGTTTTTCTTCCTTCGAGTGGTTAAGAGAAAATTATGAAATTTTAGAAAAGATAGAGACTTTTGACTATATTCATAGTAGTATTGTTTTGCATGGAAAACTTGTCATCATTAAAGAACACCAACTACACTCACATGCATTACACAATCATCACTGGGAAGGGTATTTAAATTTAGAATTTCAATCAGAACTTAATCATTAGATTAAAGAGGAAGTCGATCAAGAGATTTTCATCGAAGGTCTTTTTCGTTCCCCTAGAAATAATACATATGTGCAGCAATAATACCCACAAGATAAGGTATTTCGAGGATGCCTATCTTCCTCTGAAAACGACGTAGTGATCCTATTTCTAAAAAACCTAGATACAGATGGAGATTTTGAAATTTCGCATATGAAAACTTCAAAAAGTGGGGAAACCCTAATGGAAGAATCTCGCCTTTCTATCTTGATTCCTGAAAATGAATTATTCTTTCATATGATTCGATATCTCGGGACACATTATATGGGAAAGTTTTATGATCAAAATCTACCAACAATAGCAGATTACAATGAGTCAATGTCTGTACCAAATCTTTTCATGTTAGATGATGTTCTTCAACCATGGTTTCTTTATGACTCTGAAAATCCCTACTACCAGACTTCTCAAAAACTCTGTCAGTTTTTTAGAAGTCAACAATTTGAATCACCTAAAAACAAAGATACAATAGAAGGAGTAATACATGATGGTTGTTTTACACATGTTTTAGAAGATCCATTTGCAATCATGTTGGAAAAAATGAACAATACAAACAACTTTGATTTTTTAAAGTTTTAAATTATGGATGAATTGCAGAACGAATTAATAGTAAGATGGATCTGGAGTAAGCTTGTGCAAAATAGACAGACAGTAGATAAAATGCTTTCCTGGTTGCATTGGAATTTTGATTTCACTTGATTGAGTATTCATTTCAGCATTCTATGGTAGGTAGAAATGTACAAATAAGCTTATTGGACAAGCATTTTTCGATTTTTATTTCCAGTATTGTGTACAATCAGTTTTAGCAGTATATTCAGTATCCAGTTGAGAACAACGTGTGGAGTTTAGACTTCAGCAGGCACTAGTGATATGGTAGGAGTAGGGGACACGTACAAGTTTTGGGATTATCCCAATGGATCAGGCACCAGGTATACAAGTTCTTTTCTACCTCACAGGGAGGATAGCATCCCCAGTTGGAGTCTATGTTACCACCGTAAAATATTCTCTAATAATATCCAAGTCTCAGGAATTTAGAAAAGCTACATCATCAAGAAAAACTTGATAGTTTGGAGAGTCGATAATTTAGAGGATCGGGACATATCTGGCAGCATATGGAAAAATATAGTAGGGGTGCAAAAAAGTAAAACTCGATAGACCATCAATTACAAAATAACCCAGATCAACGACTGGAGCCCATATCGGGTGGGAAAATTTCATGAGACTTAACCATATGAAGGTAGGCCGCGGAAACAATTATGGTTTTTAATATGGACACGTGTCGCCTCCAGAGATACGTCAAGACAAAAGGCGGGTTTCCCGAAACTACTTTCGCCAAAACTCCATCATCACATGTTCCTATACGTCAAATCAGACACTCATGGGGTATTGGTGGAGACTGGTCAAAATCACCCTATCTCACTCGTTCGGTACTTCACAACCATATAATGTCAGGTGAACGCCGTCATATAATGAACTTGAAATCTAATCATTTGAAATGGATTGGCCAAGCATGGTAAATCGACGTACCTGTCAGTGAATCTGTCAGGGATTCATGATTGGAAATCTATAATAATGCAAGTATGAAGATATCTTTTTATCCATTAGCGAAGTAATCTCTAATTCACTCAACTCTCCGATTTCTGTAAGAACGTTTCCGTGTCTGTGAAATTGTGATACATGGACCAAGCTATATCCGCTGAAACCGGTCATTCAGGCAACGTGGTGAGTTTACCTATGAGTAGGAAAGAGAGAGCAATTGCTCGTATATTGGCGAAAAAGTTCTACACTGAACCCGCTATAGATTCCGGATTGGAAGTCAGGCTAAATCCCATTATGAGGGATCTGGTCATCAATATGTGAGATGTGAAGAAGAAACGAACCAAACGACAGAAGAAAGAGATCATAGTCGAAACGGATGAAAGCGTTGGAGAGAATCAACTAGCCTGGTTAGATACTCTAAAATATGAAATCGCTAAGCTAAAATAAAATCTCAAATGAAGACAAGCACCTCCCAACAAGTTTTGGACAGTTGGCACATAGATATGATGAACCTGTTCCTAACGGTCCCTCTAAAGTAGGGTAATGGATGTTATAAATCATTTCTGATTTGTAATTTATCTCTGATCTTAGCACGATGAGAAGTCTGAACGATTTGTATTTCATGAAGAAACCTTCTCTCTATATATATATTATCTAGAGAATAAAAAAAAAGAGAGGGGGGAAGCCTACCCTCTGTGCAGGAAGACCTTTGTAAATTTTGGGGTTATTATGAATACATAAATACGGAGGCAGATTTTAGTCTGTTTATGAAAAGATTCTAACTGGCAGTGATATGAGTCTTGTCTCTTTTAATAGTATGTTTTCCTGTGAGCTTATATTTCATTTACACTTCTTCTTGTCTAAATTGAAATATTAAAGGTCCAGAATTCATCATTTGATGCTCTTGGCTTAACGATTTAGATTATGCTTATCTCTTTCTGAACTATGTCTGAATTCATTTATGTAATGCTCTGATATAGCTATATGTTTCTTTTTCTTCCGACGACATGAAATGTTTTTCATATAAACTCGGACTCACTGTCTGATTTAGCCTTTTTCCTCTAAATAGTCCTCAGGTCTAATAATGTATTATTTATTTCTGAATCCATAGCCTAAAGTGATCCTCTCCTTCTTTGCCAACAATTTTATAAAAATCCCCAAACAAATCAAATCTAGCCAATAGTTCCCATAGATATACCCAGTGACATGAGAGATCCCTCTCTCAGTTGAGTAGGTTAGTGCCTCAGCTCTAAAGCCATTTGAAACAGTTACCTCTGTCATTTGTCTATTCAACCAGACAAAATTTATAGAGTGCTAACATTCTGGTGCCATTGCCGAGGACGAAATTGAAAAATTTTCCCCGGGAAGAACGACATGGTTGAGTTCTAAGGTCTGAGAGCAGCGAACAATTAGGAACATATTGGCTGCATTCCTTCTTTGGCGACTCCACACACACCAAAAATCAGTTCGAAGGTGATTCCAGTGGTACAAGAACCCATAAATTTGAATTTTCAATGGCGACTCCACTCTCATGCAGAATCTGGCTTCCAAAACGTTATTGGTGACTCCACTCAAGTTTCAAACATAACTCAAAGACTCCACTGAGAAATGAGATCCCTTGACAGAGGCATGAAAAGACACTATGGAAGAAAACAAGTACTTAAAATTGATTTTTTTTCAGGCATTTTATTGTTTGTTATAGGTTGCCTCTTCTTTTTCCTTGAACACGCCAAACAAATTTTCCTTTACCTGATACATTCTAATGATGATCATGAAAAAATTGAAATCATCCATCCTCCTCCTAAAGTTGCACATGCATACCCCCACCGTATCGATGATTTCGATAAGAATCTTACAATTGGTCCATACGATAACCACGATCAAGTTGATAAACCCCATAAAGTCAAGGTCAATGTCTCTTCCCATGTTCCGAGTCCAACGTCTTCCAGAGCCCAACTTAGATACATACCCCTGAAATTACCCCAAGTCCTCCACGATTTCCCTCCAAATCACCATGAGTATCTATCTGTGTTTGATGGAGAAACTAATGTCATCTCAGCTGAAAAGCACATCCAAGGGTTTGAGGATTTCATAGATTTATTTGAGATTAACCATGACGATGTTTGTATGAGATATTTCTCTCAATCCTTGAAAGGGAACACCAAAGACTGGTTTAGACACTTGCAGCCAGATAAAATTAGCTCATGGGAAGAATTGAAGAATGTTTTCTTGAAATTTTTGGGCAAGAAGAAATCTTTGGAGCTACAACTTTCAGAGTTATATGCCTTGAAATGGCAGAGCGACGAAGCTATCTCTAGATTCAGTAGAAGGTTTTCCAATATTTATTACAAATTGTTTGAAGAAATTCAACCCACTGAAGCAGTTGCCATGTTCCATTATACGAAAACTCTTCATCTAGATTTGTATTTCCTCCTGATTGAAAGGAGACCCAAGTCCTTGCAACAAATGTTTGATGATGCCCGGGATATTCAGCACAACATCCAGGCATGTAAACGAATCCAAAATGAGGAGTTAGATGTTGAAGAAAATAAAAGTGAATATGAACAGGAAGTATTTGATTGGAATCTTGAGCATAGAATTGACAATATCATGGGCCCTCTCGAAGTCTCAAATGCTTGTGATCGCGCTAAAAATTATACTACACTTGTTAAAATAAAATGTGCTTCTCTGGCTTCTGAGTCATCTTATGATAAGCATGAAGACGGTCATTTTGTAGGTAATCAAGAGGATGAGTTTGTGAAATAGTTCGTTGAAGAACAAATAAATATCCCAAGTTTGTTCTTATTAGATGACGTTGCATATGATGTTGATTTTCCTATATATGACAAATACAAAGATGATCATGATATTGAAGACTCTCTTCTTTAGCAGTACCATGAGGAGAAAAATATCAGATCAACAAAAGAAAATTCTCTACCCCTATGTTTCACTACTTTCAGATTGTTGAAAGAGAATGCTCAAATTATTGTTAAGGCAAGCGAATTTGCATAGATGAAAAATCACATCGAACTGAAAAAACAGATTGACAAGGTATTGGAATACTCTTCTCAGATGCTTGATGATCCTATTCTTTGTTTTGAAGAAAAAATTGTAGATTCAAGAATACAGTCATTGGTCGAAGAAAAATATGAAAGTGAGCATGTCCAAAAACCCAAAGAGAGGGAAGAATGCACTTATGATTATACTGGGAAGAATGAAGAAGATTGCGAGTCAGGTAACAAAGCCTTTCCATTGTGTTTTTCCTCATTCGAAATGTTGAAACAAAATGGTGGTTCAAATCAGAAGATATCCAAGCATGAATTTGAAAGTGAAGAAAGCATTGGGCTTACAGATAAAAACTCTCTCCCCTTATGTTTTTCTTCCTTCGAGTGGTTAAGAGAAAATTATGAAATTTCAGAAAAGATAGAGACTTCTGACTATATTCACAGTAGTACTTTTTTGCATGGAAAACTTGTCATCATTAAAGAACACCAAATACACTCACATGCATTACACGATCATCACTAGGAAGGGTATTTCAATTTAGAATTTCAATCAGAGCTTAATCATCAGATTAAAGAGGAAGTCAATCAAGAAATTTTTATTGAAGGTCTTTTTCGTTCTCCTAGAAATAATACAGATGTGTAGCAATATTACCCTCAAGATAAGGTATTTCGAGGCTGCCTGTCTTCCTCTGAAAATGACGTAGTGATCCTATTTCTGAACAACCTAGATACGAATGGATTTTTTGAAATTTCGCATATGAAAACTTCAAACAGTGGGGAAACCCTAATGGAAGAATCTCGCCTTTTTATATTGATTCCTTAAAATGACTCATTCTTTCATATGATTCGAGATCTTGGGACACATTATATGGGAAAGGTTTATTATCAAAATCTACCAACAACAACAGATTAAAATGAGTCAATTTCTGTACCAAATCTTTTCATGTCAGATGATGTTCTTCAGCCATGGTTGCTTTATGACTTCGGAAATCCCTACTACCAGACTTCTCAACAACTCTGCCAGTTTTTTAGAAGTCAACAAGTTGAATCACCTAAAAAAAAGATACAATAGAAGGAGTAAGACATGATGGTTGTTTTACACATATTTTAGAAGATCCCTTTGCAATCCTGTTAGAAAAAAAGAACAATACAAATAACTTTAATTTTTTAAAGTTTGAAAATATGGATGAATTGCGGAACTAATTAACAGTAAGATGGATTTGGAGTAAGCTTGTCCAAAACAAACATACATTAGATAAAATGCTCGCCTGGTTGCATTGGCATTTTGATTTCACTTGATTGAGTATTCATTTTAGCGTTCTAGGGTAGGTAGAAACATACAAATAAGATTATTGGACAAGCATTTTTTAGTTTTTATTTCCAGTATTGTGCACAATCAGTTTCAACAGTATATTCAGTATCCAGTTGAGAACAATGTGTGTAGTTTAGACTTCAACAAACACTAGTGATATGGTAGGAGCAGGGGACACGTACAGGTTTTGGGATCAACCCAATGGATTAGGCACCAGGTCTACAAGTTTTTTGCTACCTCACAGGGAGGATAGCATCCCCAGTTGGAGTCTATGTTACCACCGTAAAATATTCTCTTATAAGATCCAAGTCTCGGGAATTTAGCAAAGATACATTGTCAGGAAAAAATTGATAGTTTGGAGAGTCAATAATTTAGAGGACCTAGACATATCTGGCAGCATATGGACAAATATAGTAGGGGCACAAAAAATTAAAACTCGATAGACCATCGATTACAAAATAACCCAGATCAATGGCTGGAGCCCATATCGAGCGGGAAGCTTGCACGAGACTTAACCACATGAAGCCGGGTTGGGGAAACCATTATGGTTTTTAATATGGACGCATGTTGCCTCCAGAGATACATCGGGACAAAAGGTGGGTTCCTAAAAACTACTTTTGCCAAAACTCTGATGTCATATGTTCCTATACGTCAAATCAGACACTCATGGGGTACTAGTGGCGGCTGGTCAAAATCACCCTATCTCATTCGTTTGGTACTGCACAACCGTATAACATCAGGTGAACGTTGTCATATAACGAACTTGAAATCTAATAATTTGAAATGGATTGGCCAAGCATGGTAAATTGACATACCTGTCAGTGAATCTGCCAGCGATTCATGATTGGAACTCTATAATAATGCAAGTATGAAGATATCATTTTATCCATTAGCGAAGTAATCTCTAATTCTCTCAACTCTCCAATTTCTGTAAGAAAATTTCGTTGTCTACGAAATTGTGATACATGGACCAAGCTATATCTGCTGAAGCCAGTCATTCAGGCAACGTGGCGAGTTTACCTACGAGCAGGAAAGAGTGGGAAATTGCACGTATATTGGTGACAAAGTTCTACACTGAACCCACTATAGATTCTGGATTAGAAGTCAAGCTAAATCCCATTATGAGGGATCTGGTCATCAACAGACGAGCTATGAAGAAGAAGCGAACCAAATGACAGAAGAAAGAGATCATAGTCGAAACGGATGAAAGCGTTGGAGAGAATCAAACAGCCTAGTTGGATACTCTAAAAGATGAAATCACTAAGCTAAAATAAACTCTCAAATGAAGACAAGCACCTCCCAACAAGTTTTGTACAGTTGGCACATAGATATGATGAACCTATTCCTAACGGTCCCTCTAAAGTAGGGTAACATATGTTATAAATCATTTCTCATTTGTAATTGATCTCTGATCTTAGCACGATGAGAAGTCTGAACGTTTTGTATTCCACGAAGAAACCTTCTCTCTCTCTATATATATTATATAGAGAATAAAAAAAAAAGGAGAGGGGAGCCTGCTCTCTGTGCAGGAAGACCTTTATAAATTTTGGGGTTATTATGAATACATAAATACAGAGGCAGATTTTAGTCTGTTTATGAAAATATTCTAACTGGCAGTGATATGAGTCTTATCTCTTTTCATAGTATGTTTTCCTATGAGCTTATATTTCATTTACACTTCATCTTGTCTAAATTGAAAGATTAAAGGTCCAGAGATAATCATTCAATGCTCTTGGCTTAATGATTTAGATTATGCATATCTCTTTCTGAACTATGTCCGAATTCATTTCTGTAATGATCCGATATAGTTATCATCCGATATAGTTATGTGTTTCTTTTTCTTCCGACACCATGCAAAATTTTTCATATAAACTCAGACTCACTGCCTGATTTAGCCTTTTTCCTCTAAATAGTCCTCAGGTTTGATAATGTATTATTTATTTCCGACTCCATAGCCCAAAGTGCTCCTCTCCTTATTTTCCATCAATTTTATAAAAACCCCCAAACAAATCAAATCTAGCCAACGATTCCCATAGATATACCCAGTGACATGAGAGAGCCCTCTCTTAGTTGAGAAGGATAGTGCCTCAGATCTAAAGCTGGTTGAAACAATTACCTCTGTCGTTTGTCTATTCAGCCAAACAAAATTTACAGAGTGCTAATAGGTAGGAGAAGGTTATTGGATGATGAACAACGAGAAAATTCTTGGGAAAATGACCTCAAAGATCAAATGAAAAAGTGCATAGATCCTTGAGTTTCCTTAGAAAATATTCCACTCAGTCAGATAAATGAGATGAGAACAATAAGTTGACTCTAAATCATTAAGGACAAAGAGTGACTTCAAGGTAAGGAAAAAAGAGATGTCATAAACCCAAACAAAGCATCGTGAACTCTTAGAAATCAAGGTGTTGGAGACCCAAACAAGGATACACTTAGGTGATGAGAACTCTTAGAAAATGCAAACAACAAAAGATGGACTCAGAGACCAATTCCCCACAAGATTTTCCTCAGAAAAAGGGGAGTGCTTTGGTTTCAAAGGCACCAGAGTGTTGCAACGCTCCCTAAAGGCTTGGCAGGGGGCACTAACACTCTGGTAGTAAGGGAAAGGGAGTGATAGGCCCTCAAACTTCAGAAAAAATTCCCAGAAATGAAAAATTTCAAGCAAATTCAGAAATCCAAAGTGTAAGGGATGAGATAGAGGGTCAATTGACAAATATAAGAATCAATGACACAGTAGGAATAAGATAAAAATGAACAAAGGAAATCAAGATCTAGGAAAGGAATCAAAACTCAAAGTTCCTCCCCAGTGGAGTCGCCAATTTCTGTTACAGGTGAATCCTCCTACGGAAAAAAGGATTCCCTCTTGGTCTCTAAACCCCTAGGACTAAGACAGAAAAGGTGATATCATTGCTCACTGACATCCTTTTAGATCTAATTAAGTTAATATACGAAGAGAAAGAAGAAAAATGTACCTTGTTAACGATGTTTGTCCTTGCAAAGTCCAAGTTGAGCTCCAATCCTAAGCTCCTCGATAGGTCCTGTAGAAAAAACAAAGATACAACAAAATTCCTATTCTACTGAGATTATCTCAATTACAGATCTATCTACTGAAGACAAGTTCATGTGGAACAAACATAAACTTGAAAGAAACAGGCCAAGCATATATGTATATTAATGAGAACAAATGAAGAGTACTTACAGACCAAATTTGATGAAGGTGCAACAACTTCTTCCAGTTCTCTTTGTCCAATACCTTTGCTCAAGTAATCTAGATTGATTATGCTTCAATGGTATCTCACTTATGGGACCATAAGTTTGGTATAATTCTCAATCTCCATCTCTTGATCTCTGGGATAAGTTGAGGATTCCTCTCCTTCAGTCGTGGATATCTCCTAAGATCATGCCATGACCTTAGATTCAAATCCAACCACCTTCAAATATTGAGGGGATTCTTCCCTAATTTCCCTCAACAGACCAAATTTCACCCAAAAAGGGCCAACGCTCCCTTAAAAGGGGTACATAGCATTGGAACACTCCCCCAGAAGAAGGTACAGAGTGCCAACACTCCATGATAGTATGTAGGGGAGTGATCCCTTCCAAATTTGACTTTTGAGTGGCTTTTTCAGTGGAAAATAGTTCGTACTCCTTGTCAATTGATTTCTCCTCTTCAAAACTACTCTTTGAGGTGTCTTAGTGTCCTTATGATGTCATTTAGAGAGATGATATAGGAAATATGATGTTTGGGACACTTGCGACCAATATGCGACACTTTCGATATTTATAATGACGACACTAGCCATGATTGCAATGAGTGATTTTGATGTGTAACATGTGAATCTTCCTGTGGACAAGCGGATTCCCTCTTGGTCTCTAGACCCCTAAGACCAAGATGGAAAGGGTGCTATCATTGGTCACTGACATCCTTTTAGATATAATTAAGCTAATATACGAAGAGGAATAAGAAAAGTGTACCTTTTTAATGGTGTTTGTCCTCACATAGTCCAAGTTGAGCTTCAATCCTAAGCTCCTCGATAAGTCCCGTAGAACAAATAGAGATACAAAAAACTTCCTATTCTACTGAGATTAGCTCAAAAACATATCTAAAAGGATGTCAGTGACCAATGATAGAACCCTTTATATCTTGGTCTTAGGGGTCTAGAGACCAAGAGGGAATCCGCTTGTCCGCAAGAGGATTCAACTGTAACACAAATTGACGACTCCATTAGGGAGGATCTCTGATTTTTGATTCCTTTCCTAGATGTTGTTTTGGCCCTTTTCCCACTTCTTGACCTTCTCCATATTGTCTTTGATTCTTATATCTGATTGATTGACTCTTTATTTCATCACTTTCAAATTGATTGACTGAGTTTACTTGATTTTTTGAGTTTCTGGGCATTTTTTCTGAATTTTTAGAGGCCAACGCCCCCCTACCCTTGCTACTAGAGCGCTAGCACTCCCTACTGGTCTTACACAGAGTGTTGTAATTCTCTAGTGACCCTTACACTAGAGCACTGCCCCTTTTCATTGAATAATCCTCTAGGGTTTCATTCTTTGAGGTTCAATTGTTTCTTTTGGCACTTTCTCAGAGTCTTATCATCTCGGTACATCCTTGATTTGGCCTTCAACACTCTGATTTCTAAGAATTGATCACCTTTTGTTTGGAATTTTGACATTTTCTTTCCTTTCCTTGAAGTCATTCTTTGTCTTTGTTGATTTAGAGTCAACTTACTATTTTCTTCTCATTTATCTGACTGAGTGGAATCTTTTGTGAGGAAGATCAAAGGTCTATGCATCTTTCTATTCGATATTTGAGTTCTTTTTACCAAGAAATTAGTTTTGCGTGGTTTCTCTTTCTCCCTATCTTTTCTTGGATTCTTCTCTGCATTCTTTCTTTTGGATAGTGAAACTAACTTGCATTCAAAGTAGCAGAATTGCATGTTTTTTAACATTTTGGGACATTGTGTATCTAAAATGATGAATGTTTTCTCCTTCTCGTAGCATAGCTTTCATCAAAATGAAAAGATTGCATTTTCATCTCTTTGCATAAATTTTGAGTCAGTCAAAACACCATATTTTCCATGGATGATTTTAGGGGCTAAATTTCACTCATGGGCTAATTTTCCATGGTTTTTGCAAAAACAAGATTCGCTATTTTAAAAATGATTCGCCCAAATTCCTTAGGATAAAATTATTTTACCTAAAAAATCGCCAAAATTTTATAAAAACTATATAAAATCCTTATAAATTTGAATAATTTTACAAAAATATCCCCAAAAGTTTATAGTTGGCATATGAAGGATTAGTAAGATTCGCCAAGGTTTCTACATTTTCAAACAAATTTCCATCCTTAAAATCATCCCTGATATTGTCCATGCCATTTTCCTTTTGAGTAACAACAACCTTAAAAATCAAGCGCTAAACTAAAAATTGATTAGACATTTTTACATTTTCTGGTAGCAAACCTACATTAGATTAGTTGTAGGGATTTGGAATAGGTCTGAAGGATAACTTTCCAAAGTTGAAAACAAACATAGGATATTGTGTTAGGGAGCGATGAAATCTAATTGCTGCATTTTATCCTGGGACTCCCTTCTCACACAAGGGTTAATCACGAGGTCGCGTTAAGACTGGTAGAGTTACTCACCATGTTTTGCTAGTCTTGGTGTAGAGATTCTACGTATTATGGGGGTCGCTTGAAGGTATACCCACAATAATGAGTGGACGAGGTCTGAAAGATAACTTTCCAAAGATGCAAACAAACATAGGATCTTGTGTTAGGGAGCGATGAAATCCAATTGCTGCATTTTATCCTGGGAATCCCTTCTCACACAAGGGTCAATCACGAGGTCGCGTTAAGACTGGAAGAGTTACTCACCCTTATTTGTTGGTCTTGGTGTAGAGATTCTGCTTATTATGGGGGTCGCTTGAAAGTATACCCACAATGATGAGTGGAATCCTTTCAAGTTGATTTTGGGCTAGATACCCTGCCCTTGCGTGTGGATTGGACTGTCGATTGTTTCCCCAGGCATCACTGTTGTAGTTGGTAAAATTAGCGGCCTATATCTTTAGGGTCTTTACACAAGGTGACTGTGGAGGGGGAAGTCTTCATGGTACCTAGAATCAATGTTGGCCAGACTCACTCGGGCTCCTTGGAGGGTATACCCACGATTATGTGTGGGAGCTTGCACTAGGGTGCAAGTCCATTAAGCAGGTCGTCGGCGTAAATTTTCCACCCATTCTATATCAACCCTTTCTTACTTTGTTCTCATGACGTTGGATTTCATCACCAACTAGTGTGCTCATTGTGAGAATATTTTTCTTGTTTGCTTGCTTACTAGATTTTTAGCGTGTGCTGTTTGTTCTCGCTAGCAGAATCTAGGTTGGATCTTTATTTCAATGGCGTCAGTTCCCAAAACTACCAATGGAGCAACTCCTGCTCCGGGAGAACCCTTTATTTTTCCTTCTTACGGAAACATTCGTCCTCCTTACATCGCTACTTTGAGCCTTCCAGGTCTCACAATTGGGTTACCGGTATGGTTTTTTTCCACTTCAGTGATCTCGAATGCGGGTGCTTCAGATGTAACCACACCACCCACACATCAACCTCATGTCGACCTTTCTCCTTCTTAACCCATCATGTATCCTTCCATTTCTCCTTCTTCGCCTAGTGAAAGCTTTGAAGTGAGTAACCATGTTAATAAGAAGAAGAAGAAGAGAAAAGAGAAGAAGAGGAACCAGAAAGGGGCCAAGCCTCCAACTACATGAAATGTTGGATCCAATGAACCAACTAATTTTAATAGTACTAGGAGTGTTGATAAGGTCGATAAGATTAAAACGAAGAATCTGAAACCCAAATTCCCTTGCAGTCTTTGTAAGGGTGACCACTTTCTAAGGGATTTCCATGGTATTCCCAAGGTCTTAGAAGTCTGGTCCTCCACGTCATCAGCCCCTGTTAGACATGCTGGTGACACCCCATCAACTAGTGATCTTAATGTTGGTAAGAAGAAGACAACTGTCAAATTTCCTTGCATGTTATGCAAAGGTGATCGTTACTCTCACCTTTTTCCTCGCATGGACAAGGCTTCTTATCTTTTGGAAAATATTCAACTTCCAAAAGGTTATCGTAATATTTCCCTCAAACTATTGTTAGTTGTATAATGTTCAATCTGGTTCCATCCTCGGTCAATCCAGTTGATCTGGTGGTCAATCTAGTTTCATCCTTGGTTGAACCACTCACCAACGTAGCTGATCCAGTTTCGTTATTTATCAGCCCCACTTTTCATCTGAAAAGTGAATCCCAAGTGATTGATCTAGTTTCGTCATTGGTTAGTCCCACCCTTCATCCAAAGAGTGTCAAAGTGGTCGATATGGTTCCACCATCGATCGATCCCACTCCTCCCTTGAGGAGTGCCAAAGTGGTTGATCCGGTTACATCATCGGTCAATACCACACCTCCTCTGAAGAGTGCCAAAGTGGTCGATCCGATTCCACCATCGATCGATCCTACTCTCCCTCTAGAGAGTAAACCCAATACTCCCCATGCTTTTCTCATTGATACAGGATCTACCATGACAGGGGGCATTCCTCCTTCTCTTGCGAAATCCCCTCCAAGTAATGAGGCCATCCTTTTTTATTGGGGTGTGCTAAATGGACCTTGTCTTCCCTCTCACATTCCTTTCAAGATAATAGTATAGGTTTGTGGTCTGGTCATTCCTCAGACACTGATAGACGAAGGTTTTTCTGTTAGTATTTTGTCCTCTATTGCTTGGAAAGATTTGGGTTATCCTCAGCTTGTTCTGGTCACCCAAACTTTGTTCACTTTTAACAGAAGAACCATTCACCCTTTAGGGATCCTTCCTCATTTTCCCGTAACTTTGGGAGGGTAAATTTATTTTATTGATGTTATGGTAGTCCAGGACCCCTTGGATTTCGATTTACTCGTTGGGTGTGATTATTTCTATGCCATGAAAGCTATTGTGTCCATTCTTTTTCATGTGATATATTTCCTGCACGATGGAATAATGGTGACTATTGATCAAATTTCGTTCGTTGGCCCTGACTTGACCATCAACCCAATGACCTCCCTTAACGGTTCTTATATGCAGTTGGTATCACCCTGCCACAGGTCAATTATGTGGCATTGTCTCCCATGAATTCAACTTCCGATGACTTAGATCTGGTAGTTGACATGGTGATCTCTTCGGTAGGGATATTGGATCTTGATCTCCTTACCCCTGATGCGACCCTCGACATGTGTTCCTTCCAGAGAATTCTTTTTCCATCCAGTGAATATCTCTTGGAAGCCATGACCGAGTTTTTTCCCTTGACATGGTGTCCTTCCAAACCGTTATCCTCTTGGAAGTCGTGATCAAGAAGAGTCTCCAAGCATAATTTATCTTCTCTGTGGCAAGCTTGTTAAAAAATGAAATAGAGGTTCTGAGCATAATTTCTCTTCTCTGTGGAAAGCTCGTTAAAAAAATGAAATAGAGGCCACGAGCATAGTTTTTTATCTCTTTAACAAGCTCATTAAAAAATGAAACAAAAATCTGGGGATTGAACCTGGAGCCCCGAGCATAGTTCTTTTCTTGTGTCAAGCTCATTAAAAAATGAAACAGTCACCTCTCTTGTTAGGTCGAGTCTTTTTCTAGATCTCGTAGATGTCAAGTCGAGTCTTTCGTTAAGTATCATTTTTGAACCTTCAGTTCATCCACCTGTACCCTTTTTCTCCATCTAGTACAGAAATTGGTGATAACCTCACAGTCAGTGAATGAATTGAAGCTTGGGGGGCATGTCTCCAAACTTTGATGATCATTCTGGAGTTAAGCCACTAGCTTTCAAGCTGGGGGCATACCAAGCTTAGTCTTTGTTCTTTCTTGTGCTCATAAAAACATGAGAATGTAACCGAGTATACTTTTATCACTTTTTAGGACTCATAAAGGTTATACGAAAAAGGAACCCCCTGGAGTCTCCTTTAAGCTCTTTTCAAACTCTCTAAACATGAAAATATTTCCGAGTGATCTTCCTTCCTTTTCCACTCGTTAAAAGGTTTGAAAGGGCGTCTTTCGGGTGATAATTTATCTCTTTTTTGGCTTCGCAAGAATAACATTATGAAAAAGGACAACATTGGAGTTGACTTTAAGTCATTTTTAGACTCTCTAAATATGAAAAACAACTGATTTTACCTTCTTTGTACTCGTTAAACAATCATACATTAAAGGGGCCATATGGGACCAAATCCTTACTTCTTCCAGTTCGTGAAAAAAAGGAAGAGGAACTTACCGAAGGTGAGTTATATCAAGCATGTGTTACCCTCCTCGAGCTCATTAAACCAAAAAGAGGTACTCATCTATCTGGATGGGGGAAAAAATAAAGAAGCAAGCCAAGCAGTTTTAGAGAACTTTACTAGTAATCCTTATAGTCGCCCTTGAACACGAAATTTTATTTTGCACGCATTTCAATCCGTTGAACCTATGCATTGAACCAATCCTTTGAGTTTCCTTACTCCTTTGGGTCACCCGACGTAAGTCACAGTATCCATTTCATTATCAAGTTTTGGTCCCTGTCAAGTTTCCGCTGTTATGCCTCAGTGTTCAAGGGAAGTATCTGCTTCGAGATTCAGCCATCACAAATATCCTGTTTCAATACATGTGTTAGTCCATGTTCATTTTATCCAACAATTACATCTTTGTGTCTATTTCGTGTCATTGATGGGGGATAAATCAAGGCCCTTATTCTACGAGTTTGTTCCTGTCGACTTCATCACATTATCCAAGAGCTAGAAATACAAACCAGTTAGTACTTTGGGACTTGCATGCCTCAATGGCAGGCCTCCTCACGTCCGACAATAGGTTTCAATCATTGACCCCTGATCGGATGATTCCATAGATGTTAGACTTCATCTCATCCATTCACATTCGTTGGAATGTACTAGAGTACCTTGGGAATCATTTACATCAATGGTGATCTCCCTTGCGCTTGTTAACAATTTACCTCATTGACCGGTAATCAAGTGGTTTCTGCCATGTTCGACATTAGGACATCTATTCAGATGGTTATATTTGTACTACATTGGGATCAGTAAGAATACCCTAGGTTGAGTCATCTCTCTTGTATGTACTTTGCCTAGGTTGCAAAGGAGTTTCTTTGAACATTGACACATACACTGTAACATAGATCCACTTTGTATTGGTCGTGGCTATGTCTTGTCATCTCGTAGATCCACTGTGTATTATTTGTGGCTATGATCAGTTCAGGTCATAGGAGTATAGATCCACATTGTATCTTCGGTGGCTATACCTTTTTGTCAATATAATTATGGATCTGTAGTGTATTCTATGGCGACCATACTTGAAAAGGTATTTATCACTCAAGCATAGGTATGCCTGCCTTGGGTTTGAAACATGTCATAATATTTGTTTGATGGTTGTGTGTATCTTTTTCCAGTCTCTCCATGTCCATACCCTTTCTTGAAAAATTATACAAAGTACTTCAGTCATCATTGTCTTATGACTTCACACTTTGGGGGGAAATTTGTTACACATCAAAATTACTCACTTCAATAGTGTCGCAAGTATCGTCATTACAAGTGCTGTAAGTGTCGCATCTTGTCCACAAGTGTCACATCTTGACCACAAGTGTCACAAGTGTCGCAAACATCATACTACCATCTTGCCTATGTCCTATCTCTAACGACATCATAAGGACACTTAAGACACCTTCAAAGACTGGTTTAAGAAGGAGAAATCATTTGATGAGGAGTACAAAGCATTTTCCATGAAGAAAACCACTTAAAAATGATTTTTGGAAGGAAGCGCTCCCCTACCCACTACCAGGGAGCACCAACACTTCCTAGTCTTCTTTGGGGGAGCATTGAAATTCTATAAACACCCTTTTGGGGGAGCGCTGCCCTTTCTGAGCGAATTTTTGGTTTGTAGAGATAAATCAGGGAAGAATCCCCTCAATCTTTGAAATTGGTTGGATTTGAATATGAGTTCAAGGCATGATCTTAGGGAAGATACACAACTGAAGGAGAGGAATCCTCAAATTTTCCCAAAGATCTCTCAAGTAGTTGGGTCTCTCCAAGATTATATAAGGAGGCCTTCTCATGGTGAAAGGTACATGATAGAGAATAGTGAAGCACCTAACTTATGATCTCATGAGTGGTATTGATATATGGAGATTGAGAATTATACCAAACTTATGATCCCATAAGTGAGATACCATTGAAGCATAATCAATCTACATTACTTGAGCAAATGGGTTGGATAAGGAGAGCTGGAAGAAGTTGTTGCACCTTCATCAAAGGATTGTAAGTACTCTTCATTTGTTCTCATTAATACACATATACGTTTGGCCTGTTTCTTTCAAGTTTGTGTTTGTTCCACATAAATTTGTCTCTAGTAGATAGATCTACATTTGAGATAATATCAGTAGAATAGTAAGCTCATTGTATCTTTGTTTTTTCTACAGGACCTATCGAGGAGCTTAGGATTGAAGCTCAACCTGGAATTTGTGAGGATAAACGTCATTAACAAGGTACATATTTTTCTTCTTCCTCTTCATATATTAGCTTAATTAGATCTAAAAGGATGTCAGTGACCAATGATATCACCTTTTCTATCTTGGTATTAGGGGTCTAGAGACCAAGAGGGAATCCACTTGTCCGCAGGAGGATTCACCTGTAATAGACATGGTGAAAAAACCAATGCAGCATCTAGAATCAACTCAACTAGTCAAACTGAAGTGAAAACTGAAGAGAATATTCTCCCTAGAGGAATATTCATCCTAAAATATAAGAGACTGGATAATGAATAATAAACAAGGAAAAACATTAGGAAAATGAAATCCTAGGTGTGTGTGAAGTAACTCCAACACCCTCCCTGAACATCACTATGGGTAAAATAAAGAATGGGTCCCGACAATGAGGCCATATTAGGTACCCAAATACAAAAGATACATTGAACTACAGTGAGGAAAGAGGGAAAACCTCATGGGAAAACCCCCCTTCAAGGTACAATGTAGGTTAAAAGAAGAATTGACAGTTTCTAGGAAATTGTATCCTTCACTCCAAGACGACTTTGCAGAGAATGGAACTTATGCTCAGTGAAGGTCTTGGTGAAGATGTTTTTCATCTGTTATGTTGAAGGACATAACTATAGATCGATGATCCCCTCATGTACTAAGTCCCGGATGTAGTGCATGTGGATATCGATGTTCTTTGTCCACTACCTCTGAACTAGATCTCTGTAGAACATTAGAGTGCTCTGGTTTTCACACTAGATGACGATCGATTGATGAAACTGAATGCCCAACTCAATTAGAAAATTTTGTAGCCACATAGCATGAATGGTTAAGTTAACTACCCCTCTGTACTCTTCCTCGACTGAAGAAAGAGAAATAACAACCTGCTTCTTTCTCGACTGACAGATAGGCCTGGAACCCAGATTGAGTGAGTAACCAGATGTGGACTTGCAATCAGTGCTATCTCCAACCCACATAAAATCAATGAACCCGATGAGATCTAATGTGGAGTCTACTACATAATGAATCCCATAGGTGATGGTGCCATGTATGTATCAAAGGATATTCTTTGAAGCCTTCCAATGTATCTCATGCGACTCCTGCATGAACCTGGAAACTGCTCCAACCACATAGGAGAGGTTTGGTCTTGAGTGTGTGAGATACAACAAGCTGCCCACTATTTGTTTCTACAGTGTGCTATCAACCAGTGGAGTGTCCCCACCATCCTCAAGTTTGAATCCTGATAGGAAAGGAGTCAGAGCAGACTTATAGTTTGTCATGTGAAATCTCTCAAGGAGATCTCATGCATACTTGGCCTGAGATAGTTTGATGCCTGATGCATCCTGACTGATATCGAGTCCAAGGAAGAAGTGTAGTGGACCCATGTCCATCATAAAAAAATTGTCATGTATAATCCTCTTGACTGCAACAATCGTTTAAGTTGAGAAATTGATGATATTCAAATCATCAACATACATAACTAAGAGTAGAAGCGAATCAGTCGTCTTGAGCATGTAGAAATGCAGGTCTGATTTACAACATACAAAGTTCTGTGACAACAGGTAGGAGTCCATCTTGGCATACCATGCCCTCAGATCTTTCTTGAGGCCATAAAGAGATTTCTTCAGTCGACATACTAAAGAGGAATCCTACATAAATCCATGGGGTTGCTCCATATATATCTCCTCATAAAGATCACCGTGAAGAAATGCATTCTTCACATCAATCTGATGGAATTCCCATCCCTTGGTTGCCGCAATGTTAAGTGACAAATGTATGGAATCCATATTCACTACTGGAGAGAAGGTTTCATCATAGTCAATGCCATGCACCTGCTGAAAGCCTTTCGCAACAGGTCTGGCTTTGTGTTTTCTAATATGTCCATCCGCTTCGCTCTTGGTCCTATAGACCCATCTGCATATGACAAGTTTCCTTCTAGAAGGAAGGGGAACCAGATCCCAAGTCTAGTTCTCGAGAAGGGAGTTGTAATCCTCCTACAAGGCAGATTCCCAAAAGGGATTTCCAACAGCCTTGCCATAAGACTTTGGATCTGAATATTGAACCAAGAAAACATGCCTGGAGGGAAATGGTTCAGTGGAAGTAAGTGCAATAGGAGGCTCCTCAAAATCAGATCGAGTCCTCCTAGTATTGACTGGATCACCAACAAGATCCCCTGCATCTTGAAGAGTAGTCTGGTCCGACTTAGGCCTCTGCTCTAGCTCTGCATCTGCATCTATATGCTTTGACTATATTGAATCTGTATCTGGATCATATGACTCCTCTGAATCAGAACTCTCGTCTGAATAATATTCGGCATGTGCACACTCATCATCTCAGACAGGTGGAAGAATGAAGGTGTTTGCATGCAACTGCTAAGGTACATGCGAGACACTTTCCTTGAATTGGACACTTCACTCAATGATGAGCTGGTCTGAGGAAATATAAATAAGTATGTATCCCTTCACATCGTCGGGGTATCCAACAAAGATACAATCTATGCTCTGTGGATTAAGTTCCTTCCTCTTTTTAGAGGGAGTCTAGGCCCATGCACGTGAACCAAAAATACGAAAGTGGGTCAATTCTAGTTTGAGGCCGCTCCAAGCCTTGTAGGGGGTCTTATCCTTGAAAGATCTATGGGGAGATATTTTTTGTATTTAGGTTGTACAATTAAGTTCTTCGGCCTACAGTCTTGGTGGTAGTGACTTTGCATGTAGCATGCAAGATGCCATCTCTTTTAGAGATCCGTTTTTCCACTTAGCAACTTCATTTTGCTGCAGAGTATAGGGAATTGTGTGCTGCAACTGAATCCCTGCCTCATAATAAAGATTTTGGATCTCATGATTGAAATAATCTCCCCCGTTATCCGTTCGAAGAACTTTGATTTTCTTTCCGTACTATGTCTCAACAAGGGATTTCAAATCTTTGAGTTGTTGAAAGACCTCATTATTTATCCTAAGAAAGTAAATCCATGTGAAACGTGAGAAATCATCAACAAAAATTAGAAAAAAACTCAATTTTTTTATTGATGGATGTGGAAAAGGACCCATGAGGTCACTATGGATCATATCTAAAGGAGAGGAAGCTCTCTGAGTCTTTCCTTTATCGAATTTCTCTTGAGGGTGTTTTCCAAGAACACATCCCTCACAGATTCCTTTGGAGAAATGGATGTCTGGTAGACCATGAACCAATATTTTATTGTTAAGTTGTTTCGTATAAATAAAATTCAAATGCTCGAACCTTTCGTGCCATATCCTACTACTTTCAACAGCATGGGTAAGCAGTAAAGAAAAATCTATTTCAATAAATTCAGAAAATGTATACAATCTAGATTGATGATTTACCTCATCGGTAGAAACCCTAGAATTGGTTTGCATGTCATATATGTCCACTACATTAGGTGTGAATATGAATTTATTTCCGATGCTAGATTTTTTCATCTGATACATGGAGAGAATATTTATGGAAAGTTTGGGAACATGCAACACATTCTTGAATCTTTCATTGGTGAGTTCAATCCTTCCTTTGTCGGTGACCTCAAATGGAGAGTTGTCCCCCATCATAATATGAGGACCTTTGCATGCATCCAATGAATAATATACTACTTTTGTGGAATCTATGTGATGTGATGCTCCTGAATCTACTATCCAAGCATCGAGAGAGGAGTTGATGGAAATCAAGGCATGGCTAGAATTGCCTTTCTTGGGATTCTGATATGCTGGCTTCTTCTTCTTGGAACCCTCGAGAATTCGATATCCAAGTTTATTTTTCTGAAGTATTTGAGTCATTAGATATATTTTTTTTTTCATGCATGTAGATTCTGGATGAAATCCTTTATGGAAGTATATGCATTTCTCCCCTTTTCTTCCCTTTCCCCCTTTGGATATGGAGGAATCAGTGAAGGGTTTTGAGTACCCTTCCTTCTTTGGATTTGCATGAGCTTTCATTTTGTCTTTATATTTAGATTTATGATATTCATGGCTTCCATATTTCAAAGTAAGTGCATGCGCCTCTGGGCCTTTGATTTTTCCCATGTTGATGAGCTTGGTTTGCTCTTGTGTCAGGGATTCAATAAATTCCTCAAGAGAAGGAATATTCCAGGTGGCTCCAGAGGAGAATTTGACTGAGTGGAACATGGATATGAACATGAAGAATTCAGGACCAAGTTTGGAGAGAATGGTGAGAACCATTTGTTTCTCCTCCTTAGATTTATCAACCCCAAAAGATTTGAGTTGCGACAGTAAATCCTTGAATTTTGTAAAGAAATCTTGGAGATTGTCGATTTTTTTGGATTCAATGTGAGAAATTCCACCTCAAGCATGTGTCCCCTCATATTATCCTATTTTCCAAAGAGCCCTTCTAAGGTGGTCCAATATTCATTGGGGGTTTTACAGGAAGATATGTGAAAAAGGAGATCAGAAGAGATGAGACTGCAAATTGTTATGAATGCTTCATCCATTCGATTTAGATACTTGGATTTTTCTATGGCTGATTTCAGTTCTATCTATGTATTCAAGGTTAACTTGTACAATCCTCTTGTTTAGATATGCATTATTATTCACTCCTTCCATGCAAAGTAATTGTAAGGTGTAAGAATGAATTATTTTGGGAATTCCATTTTTCCATTTTCTTCAATCTTTGGTACCTACAAAAATAATTTGGTGTAGATTTTTCTTAGAAGTCCGTCAGCTCTGATACCATGCAAATTTTTTGAAACTACACAGAATAGATCTAGCTAGAAAATACCACACACATTTGTAGAGAGAAATTGAGAAAGAAGAAGCAAGAGAGAAAGAATGGAAGAATTCTCATTAATCGTTAAGAATAATGAATGTATAACTCAACCAATGTGCACTAGAGGAGAATCCAATGTGCCATAGTGGTGGTCTAGAGTGATATAGACACACACCACCAGTTACAGGAGTAAACTTCCACCTAGTCTAGTCTCTCAGGCAGTTAGGGGAATGAACTTCCACCTAGTTGAGTTAACTAGTCTACCAGCCTTCAGTTAACTATCTGAAACAAAGTGAAATGAGGAGAAGATAAGGGAATCATGGGTAATTCTTTATTTTTGTGATGATAGCAAGGAGAATGTGAATTAGTTGGTGATGATCCCAATGTTGCATGGTGAAAAAGCCAATGCAACATCTAGACTCAACTCAACTAGTCAAACTGAAGTGAAAACTGAAGAGAATATTCTCCCTAGAGGAATATTGTTCCTAAAATATAGGATACTGGATAATGACTAATAAACAAGGAAAAACCTTAGGAAAAATAAATACTAGGTGTGTGTGAAGTAACTCCAACACCTACCTATGTTCGATGGGGAACTTGAGAAGATTTCAGCCAAAAAACATGTTCAATCTTTTGATCATTTTTCAGATATTTTTGAAATTAAACATGATGATGCGTGCATGAGAGCCTTTTCTCAGTCACTACAAGGATATGCTAAATATTGGTTCATACACTTATAGCCTAAATCTATCAGCTCATGGGAGGAAATGAAAGAAATTTTTATGAAATCTTGGGCTAAGAGAAAATCATTGGATCAATACCTTTCTGAGTTATGTGCCATGAAGAGATAGATCAATGAAACAATCTCTATGTTTAGTAGAATGTTTTCTCGATTGTATTACAAGATTCCTAAAGGAATTCAACCCCCATAAGCTGCTGCTATGTTGTGTTATGCAACATCCTTTCATCTGGATCTGTCTTTTCTTCTCATGGAAAGGAATTTTATGTCCTTGCAGTAGATGTTTCTTGATGCACATGAAGTGGAATATAACCTTCAATCTTGTGGAAAGATTCCAGGTCATATTGAGGAAAAAAAATTGGATATAGAAGAACATGAGAGTCACCATGAACAAAAAGAAATGGATCTAAATTTTGAGCAGAGGGTTAATAAGATCATGCATTTTCTTGAAGTTTCTAATGTTAATATATTTGCAGAGAATAATGAATAGTTTTTTGATCCATAAGTTGTTGTTACAAAACATTTTGTTGCTGATTTGAATTTTAAGTCTTTTCATCATGAGAAAAATGTTGATTTTGCCATGATTTTTTTCGAAATTTTCAATGAAGAATGTTATGAAAGTGAATTTGCAAATCAACCTGTTGAAGAGCAAGTTGATGTCCCAAGTTTTTTCATGTTAGATGACATTGCATAAGTTCATGATTTTCCCAAGTATGATGAGTATGATGAAGATTATGTTGTCGATTTTGGTGTTGATTTTCTAGAGCAACCATTTGCTTTTTCTCCATCAGGAAATAATTATTTTCAGCAGTCTCCCAGTTATGCTATTGAATATGAAGAAAATATTGAATCAGTTGAAGGCAATTCTCTGCCATTATGTTTTGTTGCTTCATTTGAGTTCCTGAAGAGAAAATTTAAAATCATCATTGAAGAAAAGAGGTGTGAGCTAATGCAAGGTCATATAGTCTCATTGGAACAAATCGACAACAAATTGTAGCAATATTCTCATGTGTTTGATGACCATGTAGCATTATATATGGAGAGTTTCAACAGTGAAAATTTGCAACTTATGATAAGTTGTAAATATGAAAATAAAATTAATGATCAAATGGTGTCATAATTATCCATCTTTCATCTCGGCAAGGGTTTTACTACAACAATTTTATGTAGACTTTCAATACTTTCATGACAACTCTAAATGAGATTTGTATGAGAGAAAAAATGCAGATGAAATGGTGGATTCACAACATATAAATCACCTAGAACTGAGTCATAATCTGTTGGATGACCTCAACATAAATTTTAATTCTTATAAGGATCCATTTCCCTCATGCTTGCAGGTGGTAAACAGTCCCAAATTTTTATATTTTCTCAGCGTTGAATTTGTTTGCAAGTTTTCATTAACGTTTCCATCAAGTAGGCTTCTCACTTTGCCTCTCAAGGACATGCAAAAATATCAAACAACAGACAAAGAACTTGCATGGCTACACTGGGTTTTATTTTCACTTGACTTGGAAAGTTCATTTAGTATCTTAGTGTAGGTAACAATCTGAATAAGCTCAACACTATGAGCATCTATTTTGACATTTTTCCGTATGTGTTTTAAGATGGAAATGGTAGTCTTTATTAGTGTACAATATAGTTCCAATTTGCAGTTTGTATTTAGTTGCATAATGAGTTGGCTGTAGGTTTGTAGGTTGCAGTTTTTGAGTTGGGACCAACCCAATTGGACATAGGTCTTCATGTTATTTTTTGCCTCATAGCGTGGACACCATCCCCATTGGAGCCAATGTTATCAAATGCAATTTCTTTCCTGCACTTTATGCATCTTATATGATATCATAAGGAAACTTATGATGTCAAAATAGAAGGTACCTATGATATTTTGGACACCAGTGCTAGTGTAGTGCAGGAAGGTGTTTCAAATTCATTTCTCGAATTCTTGGGTGCAATTTGTTGAGAGGACAAGTAAAAGGGTAAAAAATAAGTTAAGGGAAGCATAAGATACTATCATCCAATTCAGGGAGGAAAAAAGATAACACATGAAGGATGCATTTAAAATCATTAATCGATGTCATGAAGCCATTGATGACAACAAAAGAATGGTAGAAAGGTCTTTACCTTTACAAAGGCAGCTCAAGCATATATACTAGCAAAACTTGTCTTTAAAGAAAGAAAACAGAACTCTGAAACAAAGACTAAAACAAATTGAAATTGATCATGATGCTAAGCGGAAGTTAGACTTTCTTACAAAATTAGATGAGGTATAAGATCATTGAGCTGGAAATATTCAGTTTTGTCCTTTTATGAAACTTGCAAGTTATATCTCTTTTCATAATAATTCTTGTTCAAGGTTAGTGTGTTAAGATTATTTTCATCATATATATAACCTAGAAACACCAAAAGTACATATTGTGACAGTTAGCATTGAATATAAGAAAAAGCATAAATTGCACAGTGTGGGCACACTACGCAAGTGTTATAAGTGTCAATTTTTGCAGAGATGGGTTTCATCATGGTGGAGACATATTGGATGAGATAGGAAACTTTGAGGGTGATATTAAAGCTACTTCGACATGAGAATATATACAAGTTATATCAACATGAAGCTAAGTCTCATTTTGTAACCCTATAACTTCTAGGGTTTTGAGTTTTGATGGACAAATCATTGTTTTAAGGAATGATGAATGTTTCTAGAGCTCTATATTATGTGATATCAAGTTCATGTTTTAGTAAATGGTCATTAGGTTCCACCTCCAGGTCAAACAAGCAAAGAAAATAGAAATAGGGCACTCATTGCACAAGTGTTGTAGTTTCCAGTTGTGTAGCGAGCTCGTTGCGCAAGTGTATTTTTTATCATAACTCTTAAATCGTGCTCCCATTTTCTATGAAAGTTTTATAGGAGATGCATGAAGGTAATATGAGTAATATCACTTAATTTCAAGTCAAAATGCTTCATTTTTTTCGATAAATGAGCCACCATCATCTACATCCATTTTTTAATTTTCTCGAGATCAGTGAACTAGGTTTTTCCCAAATATCTCTAGTAGAAGCATCATGATGATATTAAGTTTTTGACCAAAATTCAGCTCGACCTAGTTTACCTTTTGAGAGAAAATAAAAAAATACCAACTGCAGAAATTTCATTGTGCAAGCATGTTGCGCAAGTACTGGAGAGTATAGTTGTGCAACGAAATGAAGAACACGCTAGGCAAATGTGACAGGGCAGCCAGATCATCATCCAAATCGACCTCATAGCATCTCCACCTATACCATATCTCCTATAACCGATTCAGATCATGATGGCATGAATATAGAGAGTTAGGTGTCCTTTTAGTCAAAGTTGTTATGATGCATTTAATGTAATAAGTTGACTTCTATATTTTAACTAGTTAGTTCCTGTTTTCAATGAAATTGAATCCAATCTGTAGGAAAGTGGTTGAATTCGATCTTGTTAGCTTGAGGAAGATTTTTTTCAATACATATTTTTAATTTTGGTTGACTAAGGGTGGGTCGAAGCATATAATGCATTTTCTATTGAGAAGTTTGTAGCCTTTTCTGGAATTTAATGGAAAATGGAGTAGTACAGTACTTTCAAATCATAGATTCTTATGCTGGTAATTTGAATTGTGTGTCTCTTTCGTATGTATGTATTTCTCATTTTTCCCTTTTTTTCATTTCATCTACAAGCTTCATGAACTTAAATTGAAAAGTGATGGTCTGGAATTCATATAATACTGATGCTCTAGATTAAAACAATTAAAGTATTTCATCTTCTTTTTAACTTAGTCAGAATTCATCGAGGTTGGTGCTATGATTATAGTTATATGTTTTCCCCTTTCTTCCTTTACACACAAAAAAAAGATTCATTGAAATATTGTCAGCTACCTAGCCTTTGTTTCATTGATAGTTCCACTAACTAGTCATTGATAATTCCATTTGCCACAAAGTTGACTCCATGCCCAATGGATACCTCATCCTACCTCTACCACCAATATTTTTACAAACCTTATTTCCATTTCAGATTTAGACATTGAGCCTAATTTACAGTGAGAGAGCTCTCTCTGGTCTGGAAAGGCCAGATTCAATGCCTAATGGTGGTTTGAAGTTTACCTTTGTGGTTTTCCTCCCACAACCGGTAAAATTAAGGAGTGCTAACATAATGTATGATTTTTTTCTAAAGTGATTATAAATACTTGCGTTATGAATTAATGAATCTCTTATGGTGGAAAATATTATTAAGTGTTAAATCCATAAGAAATTAATGGTTCTCATTACCTAAATTTATGGGTAGGGCATACATTTCCTTTAACATTGCTAAAGTTAAACTAATTTTCAATACGTTGGACACACTTGGGTGCACTTGTTGGACGTAGATGTTTGATGGACAAGGCACCAAAGCACTCAAAGTTGATGGATGACAGTTGAGTCCACCCTAAAGTACTATTTTGAAGGAAATTATCATAAATATATTAATTTTAAAACTTTACAATCGATAGTGACAATTTTTGATCTTTTAAAAATGTTTTTTTTATAAATGAAAAATAAACTCAAGTTGATGAGCCACAAATATATTATTTTTCTATATATAGTACTAGTTACTTGACTTAAATACCCCAAAACTAGTAAAATTTAACAAAAAATTTAATTAGTAGTATACACTAAAGAAATTTTGAGAAAGCACATGTGACTTATCTAAATGGTGTTGACAATCATACTAAAGGAAATAAATATTGCCCATATGGGTAGTGCATGAAGCATCAAAGTTCCACATTTCAAATTGCATGTTTAAACAAATCACATATCTATGATCATCATAAACATATAAAAAAAATAACATCCCACAACACATAAATAGGTCTAAATTTATACATATCAAATGTCTATATAATTATAACTAAACCCAACAAATACTAATCAATTAATCACTAAGATAGGTAAAAATTGAAGTTATAACCTTCTAAGGCCAAAATATAGATTGTTACATTTACAAATCTCTAGAACACCACTATGATCTAAAACAAACTAATCCCTCCTTGCATGTCTTGTCATGTTTCTTCCCATTTTAACCTATACAACAATAAATATAACTTTCCATAACATTATGCAAGGAAAAAGTCAAATAAAAATGTGGATTGCAATGAAATAAGAAAAACAAATAAATAAACCTTTTCCATTCCAAGAAATAAAAAACATTTTTTCTAGGGACATATGACTTAACTTTATATCACAAAGTTCCTTTCTATCCAATGAAGTGTTTATGACATTTTAAGTCTAAGTGAAAAAGTTTGCATGCAATGCCTTTCCTTTCCTTGAGTTTCCATGTCATGTTTTGTCTTTTCATGTTGTTCCTTGCCATGCCAAACCATGCCATGCCTTTCCATGCCATGCCATTGCATGCCCTCCCTTGGAATATCATGCCTTACCTTTCCATTCCATGTCATTACTTTCCTTTCCATTCCAAACCATGCCATGCCATGCCTTTCATTTCTTTGCCATGCCATTCCATGCAATTCCTTACCTTGGCATTGCATTCCATGCCTTGCCTTACCATTGCATGCCTTTCCTTGCCATGCCATGCCTTGTATTTCCATTCCACACCATACCTTTACTTGCCATGTCATGCCATGCCTTTCCAAGTGTTGTGGTGGGAAATCCCCCTACGGACTAGCATTTAGGGTTATATTATGCATGCAGATATGACCAAAAGAATCCTACTTTCTACGTTCATCCCATACCTAATCCCCATTTCTTTTAAGAAAATACATGGTTAAATGAACATACCTTGTTCCGGACGTTCAATGTCGATCCTTCTTCACTCTTGATCGCTTGTTGGCAACTATCCTCTCAAGACTGACCTGCGTACAAAACAAGCAACAAACTCTACATGCATTTGTTCTACAGATTAATGGGTTAGAGATTCAAACATATATTCACTAAACTATGAAGAACTCATATAGTGGGACGGGAAAAGAATTTCTTTATTATTAACTTTAATGAATCAACTTACAATGTCGAGACCGACCACTGCTCCGCAAACCTGATCCTGGGCTCCTCTTCAAATGTACTCCAACTTCTTTGCTTTGTATCTCTCTTTGCACAAGGATGGCTAAAGGGTTGGGACAATGGGAATGCACAATTGGGTAGAGTCTCTTTACTCTTATTATCCTCCTCCAAATGGGACCCCTAACCCTTCTTTTATAGGCTAGAAGAAGCTAGGTATTTGGATGAACCCTCGGCCATGCATGACTGGAAGGTTCAGTTAACTCACCCAAAGGTGTGTGTTCCATCGACAACTTTCCTTTTTTCGTGCTTTTGTAGGTACACGTGGGTTGTTTTGGGTCAGCGAGCATGTACACACGTGCATTAATGGAGTAGGGCGTGTGGGACCTTATAAAAGAGGTTTTTTAAAGAGTTGTTCAACAGTGCTTTGGCAAAGAAGGGATCTGAGATGGCTTGATGCTAGGTAAGCATGTATGGTGAAAATTAGGGTTATAACAGATGCCCCCTAATGTGTGAGGTCAGAAGAGCATCTGATGGCCGAAATACATTACCAATATTTACTGATGTGCCGAACAAGTGAGCCCAGGGACCAGGAACTGGGAGGCGCCATATGCAAAATAACAAATGTCTCACCGAGGCAGGAATACCCATGCTCGGGATAAAATAGAATCATGGCTACCAATCAAATACACTGTAGATCCATGTCAAATAACTATATAAAGTGTAGCTGTGAAAAATACACAGTGGAGCTACATCTCGAAATAAAAAAGATATGCATATAGAGTATCCATCTTCTGGAAGCTGATACGGCCTGATGGCTGAAGATGAGATCTTCAGAGCTCGAGAAAAAATTTTCAAAACTCAAGGTAGGAGTGTAATATGAGTGTACGACTTCACTACCCAGAGGTCTTCGACGACTCATCGGTCATGGACTAGATAATCTTGATGATCAGACTGAAGGCTTCATGGATTTCTAACAAGGACTTGATTGGACATTCAGGATGGTCGGGTATGAGGGCAAGAGACAAATTGCAGAGGGGCCGAATCAGGCTTGGTAGAAACTTCCCTTGGACAACAACACGACAAATGATGAGACTTAGGCAGCATGGCATGAATCATAAGTTTACGAAGCAGGAGGCAACACAAAATCTCCATATGTTTGGAAGAATAACCAAATGGAGGAGGACACAACTCTATGTAGCGAGAAAAGATTCACAAGGTCATATTAAATCCCATGGTTTGATAAAAAAATGGACATATGCGCTTTATCCAAGGGGGACTCATTATGCTGCCAATAAAGAAAATACTTTTCCCTTCCTCTTTTTGGGGTATATTTGTTTTTTTTTTGTCTTTATCAAGAATTTTGGAAAAAGAATAAAAGAATGTTACGTTACAAAGGAGAATCGAGTGTCACAAACATACTAGTTCCAAGCGCACAGAACACATGGATGTTCAGGGCAAAGAGACATATGCAAGAAAAGGACACTCGGGAAAAATCCTCCAGGGGCCAAAGGTGTCAAGACGCAGAGGTAAAATGCTACAAGGCTTGCGTATAAGGCATGCTTCAGATGGTTCAGTTGAGAGAAACATGGAGCTGACATTAGGCCAAAGACACGGGTATGCAAATGTGATTAATAAGACACACAATGGTAACATTCTTCGATTTAAGTTTAACGAGCCCAGAGAAGGTAAGCTCGGTGGTTTTTCATATTTAGAGACTCTGAAAAAACATAAAAGGAGACTCCATTGGGGTACCTTTTTCGAAGATAGCCTAGTCGGTTCAAAAAAGGGGTAAACTAGCACCGACAAAACATCTATTCAAAACCATTTTAATGAGTGTGATAAGGACAAGATCACTCGGCCATTTTTTCATTTTTTAAGGAGTCTGAAAAAAGATTAACTATGGACTCTATTAGGAATGTTCTTCTAGACCAGTTTAACGAGTGTGAAAGAATAATGTCACTCGATGATCTTTTCAATTTTAGGGAGTCTGAAAAGAGCTTAACTATGGACTCTAAGGGGGTTCCTTTTTTGTAAGTTTAGTCCCTCAGGCTCGAAAAAGGGGTAAAATTATACCTAAGGGTACTCTTCTAGAGAACTGAAGTTCCATAGAGTATACCTTTGTTCAGACAGTTGACCGTCTAGATTGAAAAAGGGGTAAACTACCGCCGGATAGACATGACTTCAAATTTCAGTTTAATGAGCGTGAAAGGCCACAAGATCGCTCGGCAATATTTTCATGTTTAGAGGGTCTGAAAAGGGCTTAAAAGAAGACTCGTTATATCTTTTGGGAGTCTCGAGGGTGAGGTCAAGAGTGAACAGGAATCATGCAAATGAGACTCAAACTCATAATCAGGAAAAACAACAAGGACTCCCGAGCCTACAGTGATTAGAGACAGCATGGATACCATAATGCAACCAGGATCTACCTAGGGCATCCATGTTCCGGTAAGATCTACCACCAAGTTGCTACACTTCTAAAGAAGCTATGATGGTTTCGTGTCACAACCTGATGGGATCGATCCTATGGAAAAGGAAAAAGACAACGAGATACAAAAATCAGGGTAGAAACCTAACCTATAATCTCAAGTTGATCCTCGGAAAAAAAAATCACGAACTGTCGAAAATTACCCAAAACTCCAAAAATCTGTCCCGATACCTGATCATATCCCTCCCATGCAACTCCTAAATCACTCTAAATGGTTTTTGGTTTAAATAAAATGATAAGGGAGGACAAAAAAGTGACAAAAAGAGGCCAAAAAGTCTATAAATAGAAGCTGGCAGCTCATTATCACCATTGCTGATTTGGAGATTGACTCTGGAGCCAAAAGACCCCCTTTGTCAAAAGTGGTGATTCTGGGAGCTACAGTGGACGAAACGAACTTATGTCTGGACCAAGTAAGTACAAACTCTCTTATCTTGCATTTTAAGTCTTTATTTTTGCATTGGGTTTCATTTTTTAGGGGGGATTTGACTTTTAAAAGGTTGGCCCTAGGTCCACGCGGGCTATCTCAGGATAGGGCGTGTGTACATTCGGGCAGAGTAAACTTTGCATGCATGTACACGCGACTGTCACTATTATAGCCCATGTGGACCCCCTTAAAAAAGGCTTAAAAATCAAGGGTCAACTCTCCTGAACCTTGGTGTTTTGCAGGATGTATGTCCACTGGAGAGAAAGAGAGCATGAAGAGATTAGTGAGTTGGTCAGGGAAGACCCCAATGTTGTGGCTGCTTTTATGCAATGTGGGTTACTCAAGTTTTTCCTATGTCCTTTTATGCAGGCACAACCTAGGCTACTGAATTCCTTGGTTGACTACTGGCATCCGGATGCAGAGGCATTCATGTTAGAAGGGTAGTCATTGGTGCCCACGATCGAGCACATTTATTTTTTGACTGGCCTCTCCTGGAGAGGGGAACCAGTCAACTTCCGGACTTTTCCTTCGGGGCCACATAACATAGTGGAATTGATAGGTCTATACTATGTGGATGATACAGACCGCTCGAGCTCGTAGGTGCCCATAAGCAAGATCATTGACTTATCGCTACAGGCGATAGTGTTTCTTATTGGGCGAATCACTGGTTCTGCAGCTCTACATCAGGCATCCCATGCATAGATGAACTGTGCAGTCCAGTGCTTAAATGCACAAATTTTTGACTGGAGTACCACATTGCTTGAGTGTATGAAGAGGCAGTTGACAAATTGTCATTTGCGGACACAGAGGAACTTTGGGTTTGGGACCATTCTGTGCTCGTTCATTTTTGAGAGAGTTCTGAGTTTTAGTCCTCAAGTAGTGGTATGAGGACATCATGCCTCTCTTTCTGATATGTGTAGATGGGCAGTATTACTGCCGCGACAGGGTGGCAGAAGGACCAATGAGTCCTTCAACGATGACTTCTTCGTGTGGTTGTCACGACAGATCCCGGTTATATAGGATTACCCCTATGTTGAGATTGATTTTTTGAGAGACCTTGAGATACCAGTACCTCCTGGTGAGGAGCGAGGAGAGATGAGTAAGTATCCACCTTTGTAGTTTTTTTTTGTTAAACATATGTAATTTTTATGTTGTTTTTGTTATATATATCATTTTTTTTGTTATACTAGAGTATTTGACGGATATGTGTTCATTGTGTGTAGATGTGGGACCAGTGAGACCACCTGACTATGCGAGGAACATGTGTTGTCCTCGGCCAGGGGCTGCACCTGCCACCGCAGGGGGACCAACAGTAGTGGGATATCTTCCAGCTAGGGAGGCTGAGAGGGTATTGAGATGAGTCGAGCAGAACCTTACTATGCTCACTCGCATGATCCCTATGGTAGATATTGAGGACCTGCCACCATCTATGCAGCCTCATGTAGTGGGGGCACCACGAACGTGGGTCTGGTTGTTTTGGCATTTAGCCAATGCTATGGATCAGTATAACAGGGCCCATAGGCCCTGACCTTAGCTAGACATTTTACGTGCCACGAGCACTACTTGTATATATTTTTTAAGGGCATAAGCCTCGTGACTCATTATTGGTCATTCTTGTGAGGCGCTTGCATCCATCTATGTACTCTGGTTACTTTGTGATATTATATATGGTTTTTTTATGTCTTTTGTGTCTTATGGATCATGTGTGCAAAAAATGTATTTACATGTTTATGTGAATGTTCTTTCATATGTGTGCAAGATGCCAATCTAAAATTTGATTAGCTATAGTATCTGTAACTTGGTTTAATGTCCTAGGAACATGAAAATATGTAATATAATCAAAGTTTCGTTCTAAGAGACGTACCCTAAGGAATCGTTGGTGTAAAGTTGGACCATAGACCTGGTATACTCTGTTTAACTAAGACACAACCAATTGAGCATCGAGATAGACCTGGAGATGAGAGATACCAAATGACAAAATGTCACAAAGCAACTCAATAACTGCACTATACTCAGAGACATCGTTTGTGGTGTCACCTAAGCATATACCTCCGGAAGATAATAACTGGCCTTGAGGTGTAAAGATTACCCAAGCTGCGGAGGAAATCCTCCGAGTGTGCCAGCTAGCACCATCTACATACCCAATGAACACCTCAAAATCACTTGACATCTTCCACAGTGACAAAAGATAACATCAATGACACGTCCATAACACTAAAAGAAACTAGAAAGTAATAGTACAAAGACTATACATATGTTACAAAAAGTTACCCACAATGACCTGCCTATGAGTAATACTTCTTGAGGTAGAGCCCATTTCTAGGCTCTGCTAAAGCATTCCCTTCAAAGTCAACCAGACGATAAGTGTCCTTTTTTAAAACCTCTTTTATGATGAAAGGTCCGAACCACATGGGTTTGAATTTTCTTGCCCCAAGGGGGTCCTTATCTTGGTCATAGACCAGGACAAGGTCGCCTTCAGAGAAAATCCGAGGAAAAACGGACCTATCATACTGAAACTTGACCTTATGTTTATGAGCCTCATTGGCTAGGGCCACATCACGATACTGCTCATTGAGCTGCTCAAGGTATACTAATCGTTCTTCAAGTGGAGAAGTGTCTGACAATAATTGTACTTCCAACTTTAGAGACGAGATCTGACATTCAATAGGCAAGACTGCCTCTAGCCCGTAAACGAGATGGAAAGGTGAGAAACTCATTGAAGTCTTAACAGATGTTCAGTAAGCCCATAATGTTGAGTATAACATCAAATTCCAATTTAACTTGGCTGAGTTGATCGTTTGCTGTAGAATGGTCTTAAGAGTCTTGTTCACAAATTCCACCTGACCATTTTCTTGGGGGTAGTAGGGTGATGAATGTTCCTGCTGCAACCCAAGTTTTGACATTAACTCAGTCATCATTTGGTTTTGAAGGTGACTACCATGTTCAGTGACAATCTCCCTTGGGACGTCGAACCTTGCGATTATCTGGTTGAATAAAAAGAGAGTTGCAGTCTCTCCATCATCTTTAAACGTTGGCATAGCTTCAACCCACTTTGTGAAGTAGTCTACAACTATGATGATATAACGGTGCCCCCTTGCTGAAGGAGGGTTGCATGTAGTGTAATCAATCCACCACTTGGTGAAGGGACCAACTGTGATGACAGGAAACATGGGAGCGGAATGTGCTTTCATCTTCCGAGAGAATATTTGGCACGGGTGGCACTTCTTGACCGATTCGATACAATCTTTGATAAGTGTTGTCCAGAAGTAACCTATTCATAGAATATTGTGGGTTGTTTCCAACCCAGACAAATGACTGCCACAAGCTCTGGTATGGAAATCGTTAAGCACGATAACTGATTCTTCATGAGTGAGTGTTGTGGGGTATTCTACCCTACGGACTAACAAGCTAGGGCTTTAAACTTGTATGTAGATCATGACCCTTCATAAGATTACTTTTAACCTTCTACCCAAATCTAAAACCCCTTTTCTCAGGCAAACATGACAAGAATCAACTAACCTTTTTATCGATGGTTGAAGTAGATCCTCCTTTGAGCTTTTATCCCCTTGCTGCTACTGCTCCTTCCAAAAAGCTTTCCTGCAATCAAGACAAAACTATGCATGCATGCTATTGATCTACTAGAGGGTTAGAGATTAAACATAAATCAAATAACATAGATAAGACTCATGTATTTGGGATGGGAAAAGTATCTTTTTCATTAGTCTCAATATGAATCAACTTACAATGATTACCG